>SZWC01004765.1:48726-51173 GCA_023375785.1 Penium margaritaceum | reverse complement strand
AATGCAAGATATCCATCACAATCACATGGATTAAAGACCATTGGGTCAACCACGAGAGGAGGGGAGAAAGGGAGGGGTGTAGGGCAGGAGGGACGGAGGGGAGGGAGGAAGGGGGAAGAGGCAAGGGAAGGAGAGAGGGCATGGAAGGAAGCTTGGGAGGAAAGATGCGATGGGGGCAGAGGAAGGGAGGGTAGAAAGCAGGAGAGGGAGGAAGTGAGGGAGGGAGGGAGGTGCGGGAGAGGGAGGGGACAGAGGGAGGAATGAAGGTAGGAGGGAGGGGAAGAGTAAAGGAGGGAGGGGAGAGGGAAGGGGAAGGCAAGGAATGAGGGCGAGAGGTAGGGGAAGGAGGTTGGGATGGGGAAAGGAAGCAAGGTAGGGACGGGAGGGAGGGTGCAGAAGCGAGGGTGGGAGGGAAGGAGGCAAGTGACACGAAAGGAGGGATGCAGGGGGACGCAGGGAGGGGAGGACTAGTGGAGGGGCAGATGGATTAAGGGACAGAGGGTTGGAGTTAGGAGGGGGGATGGCGGAGAGTGGAGGGAAGTGGGAGGTTCGGTTAGGGAAATACAGGAGGAGGAAGAGAAGGACGAAGGAGGGGCTGGAGGGTTTTAGAGGAGGATGAAGGGAAACAGGGAGTGGAGAGGAGGAGGAAGGGAGACTGGGAGGGATGGTGGGAGGGAGGAGTGGACTAAGTGTGGGACAGAGGGAGAGCGAGTGGTTGGAAGATAGGGAAGATTTTGAGTGGTCTGAGGGAAGAACAGAGAATATGAGCAGCAGCTAGTGAGGGTGGGAGGAAGAATACAAGGGTTAGAGAGGGGGAGGGAGGTAGGTGCGGGAGGTTCAGGGTTTCGGAAACATGGTTTCCAATGGTGTCAGTTGGCTGGCGGGATTGAAGTAACCGGTGGAGCTGGAGAGATTGAACGGTTCAGCTCCTGCATTAAGTAGCCTGGTACCTGATTGCTACTTGCGGCCTGTAACTCCAGCAACTCCACTGCGACAGCCAAACGTGTGGTCAGAACGAAGTAGAAGCCTGCCTGCCTGCCTTCTTGCTGCTTTCCGAATGAGGTTCAACGAATATGACAGTACTTCTGTCATTAGAGGTGACCGAACGCGATAGGAAGAAGCTGATAGAGAATATGAGTATGAATTCTCTCCTTAATCGCCACCACAACGTCCACGGGTAGTGGGAGGTCACAGCTTGCTGAGCTGGTAGGCGGGTAAATCACATGGCGAGAATGTGGCGGAACTTCCGCCACATGCGCCTCTCCTTTCCGCCACGGAAGGGAGAGACGCAGAAAGACGGCGCTTTATTATAATCAAGTTGATTATAATACAATGCCGTCTGATTTTACTGTGTCTCCCAGGCGGCTGTCGCCCACAGCCTGTAAGGGACGGCAGTCGGCAACGGAAATCCAACGACTGTTGTTTCTCGGAGTAACTTACTCCGGTGAGCTCTTCTTCACTATTCACGCATTTGCGCTCGCAGCCATAACTTGCCACGAGGAGCAAGGCGCAAGGCGCGAGGCGGATCTCGTTTCCTTTGACGAGACGCCACCGTGGAAAGATTCCTTAAGGAAAAGAGGAGGACGTTAAGAACGAAAAAGCTGTCTGACGCTGCCAGCGCTTCCCTGAACGGGGACCACAGTAGACCACCACTCTGGGTACCGAACCGGGAAGAGCGGTCTGCACGGTGCGCGGAGGGGGCGAGAGCGAATGATCGGAAACACTGCGCGGAGGGGCAGAGAAGCGCGCAAGCGGCCGAATTCTGTGGCAGCTGTTTTGTTTGGCCGAGAAGCTGGTTACGGGTTTATCATTAAGTTGCTGACGACTTCGCACGCTGGACGAAGCGTTACGAACGTCCTGCCAGTCGGGACTGCACGGCTCGGGGCAGCTTGAGCTGGTTGTGTGGACGTGGTGTAGCAGAAGGGGCGAATGGCAGGGATGTCGTGTCGCACGGAGGAAGGGGCCGAGAAGACTGAACCTGCACGTCGCCATTTTGCACAACTAAGACGGCTGGTGCGGATGTGCAGACGGCTGCTATTAGCTGCAAAGCTGCGCGCATCTGTTGCGATTTGCCACTCCAAAGCGGCAACAGTGCGGAGGAGAGGGCCGCTCCGATTTCGATTGGATTGTCGTTGGGCCACTCGCAGCCTCTCCCGGTCCCTCTGTCTTTCGCTCGAGAAACCTTTTCGTCTGGTTTTTCCTTGTTCTCGTCGTCTTGCTGACGAAGAACCCTAGTCGTGTCTGGCCCAAAGATAACCACGAGGTCAGTGGGTTCACAGTGGCCACGGCTGGCAAAGGGTGTGGGAACGCGAGTTTTTCCCACTCCTAAGTTTACCCACCCACTTGTCGTCGTGGATGGTTGCGTGCGAACGCGCAAAACGTGGGTGGCGGACAGTTCGTCGCAAAGTTGAAACGAGGACGTGCACCTTTGTTACGGGACGTCGCTA
>SZWC01004765.1:6226-43726 GCA_023375785.1 Penium margaritaceum | reverse complement strand
GTCACAAAACTGGTGGCCTTCAAGTAGACGGCGAAGCTGATATGACGACACCGTAGATGTCATCCAAGTGGATGCTCATATGTATATGCCGGTAGTCTTGATGGGAAGAATTGCCGTCACACATTGCTCTCCGCTGGGTCACCCCACCAGTTGATAGCGTTGTTTGCCATGCGAATGATTTTTCTTACCACCAATGAACCATGGCAAAGGTGACAAAGTTCTTTGATAAGATCAAAACAGAGGAGCATTGAGAGCGTGTAGCACATGCCTTGGAAATAATAATGCATGCTATCCAAGTCATAACGCGCCGCAAACCTAAAAGGGCAAGAAAGAATCCGTTGAATCTCCCTCCGTCCGTGACACCTTCAACGTTGACAGTACCCATGAACACGGAGCATGGCAATCCGCACGAGAGCATCCATGAGCGTCTCCCGCGGCGCAAGGGGAGACGTGTTGTCTTCTCAAACGACGAGTCAGACCATGAGAACCGCGTGCCAAAAGATGAAGCAGTAGCATCTACACCCACCACAAAAACGTAAGCATGTAGAGCTGTTCCAAATGAGCAGCGTGATGCACCATAGCGTGCATTGCTAAAGGCACCGATCAATGTACTCGAGACAGATGCTGTGGTGGACAAAGAAGCCGTGGTTGCTAACCCTCTTCTGTCATAGCTGGGTGTGCAAGTTCGCCAATGATGAGCTGGCATGGAGTTGGCGATACGGAATAACAGCTTCACAATAGTTCATAGCTGACTGGGAGGCTCGAGCACGGTCCATTTTCAAGCGAGTCGCATTCCTTAACAGTCTGAACCGCATCCACGAATTTTTTGTTGTAAATGTAGACCACAACGGCATGCAGCTTGTGCTCGCTCTTCGTTACACGTACAAACCAAAGGGGTCACAAGAGGTCAATGTGTGCAGGAAGGAAGACAAGCGTTAGGTAACCGCTGTCATTACGTCAAACATGGACAAGGAGGTCCTTCCGTTATAGATTATTTGGATAGGCAAGACCAATGCATGCCACCCGCACGGCTAGAACTCCGATTACGCAATCCGAAATGTTGGGTGGCACTTCACAGACAGCCCAACCCTTGAGGAAATGTGGAGACCACCAAGATGTGGTTCCAAATGATTGTCATACCCTATTTCATTGAAAAATGCAATCCTCAACAACGCTCTACTAATCAAGCACATATGCTTCTCACCTTAGATGCATTTCGCCCCCATGACAGTGAAGCCTTCCGGACATGTGCGGCCGAGAGATTCCCTAACGTGGTTCTCGCGTGCATCCTGGCTGGATTTACATCAAAGCTTTAGCCTGCTGATGTCGGGCTCCAACATCCTTTCAAGGCCAAAGTGTCCACCGCATAAAGCTAATGGGTGAGAGAGCAACTATAGAACAATGAAACCTTGAACTTCGGCATGTGCCACATCAAAGACAGAGCCGACAGATGGATGCACCGAATTTGGGGCAATCTTCGCGTGAGCTCCAAAATTCATCGTAACATTTGGGCTGGAAGCGGGTTCACAAAGATCTATGACTTAACCTTTGTGTCTGTAGCATTAGCGGACTACTTCCGTATTATGGCAAAGCCAGAGATGTAGGGCTACGAGAATGAGGATGTTGTCCTTTGATTGTACCAACCATGTTCTTAGAAGTCCATCTATTTGTCCATTTGTACACTTGCCTTCTTATCTCTCTGATGCTACCTTGCTTTCTTTCTATTCATTTTTTTATGATAATGTGTGCGTGAGAGCATGAACACGACGACAAGTTCACGAAATATCCGTAGACTAGTGCAAAAATAGGTCAAAACACTGATCACATAACATAGATGAACCATCTCCAAGTATGACCAATGTCATACCAGCAATCAATGGACGATATGTGTTTTAAACCTCATAATCAAATATTGGTTTTCAAACAAATGAAATCATCTTATATGGATTATTGATTTGATAACGTAATCAAGTGGCGGTAGGGTATCTTATTTGAACATATTCTAGTATTTATTCATCATGTTCAAACAAAGAAAGGTGGATGTCATATAGAAACCTTTATAAAGGCTACACATTCTTGATTTTCAGTTATATGACCAATGTTATTTCTATGAATGGCGGATGATTAGTGAAGTGAAATGAAGTTTTTTAGACCATTGCCTACTTCTTTAAGCATTCACTTCCAAACAAGATGATTGCTAAAGAAATAAAAAATTCCAAAGTACTCATGCATGTGTCAAATAATAATGTACACGTACTTTTGCAGTAAGCAATGCAAAAAAGGATGTATTATTAGTTTATTCTACAATAGTTTTGTGATGAACGAATTTTCCCATGAGGATGGTTTTACATTGAATGCATGAACATAAAGAACGTTTTTAAATATCATAAAACGAGTAGCAAAAGTTTAGTATTGAAACTTCAGTTGACATAATGTTTTAAGAAGTTTTCTTTATCCATCAATGAGTCATAATATACCTTTTCCTACTTTTGAATCATGACACTTCTTTCTTTGTTATAAAGTAACATACATTAATTTCATGACTGAGCAAATTGAATTTTGATACCTTAATCAATGAAAAATTTCTTATGCGGTGAATGTTTTTATAAAATAAAAACTATTGAACGATAGATTTCAAATCTGTACTTTTTTGTTAAGATATGCATCAAAATTATTTTTTAGCATTTCAAACTCCAACTTTTGTCCATACACATTTTCGTCATGAAAATGTTTCCATATCTGTAATCATACCAAACTTGTATGGGCATGAATCCTTAAGTATTTTCAAACACAAAAATTCATGTATATAAATAATTTTCTAAATTCATAGAAGTTATGATTTTAATCCCTTATTCAATTTAAATATTTAGTTTAACCATCCATTATTTCAAATTTTCAACCATGTACTTAGTTTTCATGTTATTATGTACCTTCTTAACAAACAATAATCAGAATGCGTCTCCTTGAATTTCAGGCAGAAAACTTAGCATTCATGTAATCTAACATAGTGGTCGATTTTCTGGTTAAAATGGTTCAATAGTATTCTTGTTACAGATAATGTTTCAGGGATTTTTCGTGAGGGTGGAAATGGCTTTTTCGACTGGTTTGAGGGTAGACCAAACATTTGTAACCCGTTGATGACAAATTGGGGAACAACCAAGCGGAGAGATTGCGGCTACATACGACAAATAATTTTTGTGACCGGACGGGAATTGCTCATAAGTTGTGAGTCGAATCACCTAAGAAATTGAAACATGATTTTTTTTGTAACAAAGCAATTGTTGATTTCTTTTTCATCCATTTTTGAAATGCTCATCAGCTCCTTCATTTAAATAAGTCCATGAAGACAACTGACGCAAAAAGATCACGCGAACGAAAAGTATTGACAAAAGGAGCTCCGTAACCACCCGGTGATCTCCTAAAGCACTTCCCATTATTCAATGGCGCAAAGAAATAAGGGAAAGGGACAAATTTACTCTTCAAGCACGCTCCAACAAATCAAGAAGTAGAATCATAATGATGAAAGAAAATGAAAGTAAAGCGATAATTGTACCTTTTAGAATATTATAACTTAGAACAAGTGATTCAAATGGAAATATAATGAGCCGCCCTTCAATCAGTCAAAAAATGAAGATAATTAATCCAAAAAATAGATAACATCATAGGTTTCAAGTATGATTCGATTACTGAAATAAAATCATAAAATAAACTAATATAAGATGATGATATATTACATGAAATCAAGATGAAATCAGAAATCTAAAAAAAGTGAACTGATGTTTCGCAATCATGAAACATCCATTTGTATATTATAAATAGATAACATTTAGAACCATACAAAAATGTTATTAAAAATTGGTAATATACATAATTTCATTTAATTTTCAATCTTCAACTTTACTTTTTCAAACTAACAACTGTTACATGATTTGGTTCTTTATTGCTGTTTTTTAATATGAATCCCGTTAACTGAAGGTATTGTTTGATTAATGATGAGGTCCCTATTATGAAGAATCGATTTTAGGTAAAACTGTGTTGAAATTTGTTGCAAAGGTTATTTTATTTTATTTGAAGATAGATATGGAATGAGAAATTTCTCTAACCTATCTCATTTTTTAAAACAAATTAGCCGGTATCTATTTGTTAAATTCGTACTTTTTTAATCAAATTGTATAAGAAAGTGATGGAAAATTTAAATGAGAAGATTTCATCAAACTAAAAATATACTATAGAATATGAAAAATAATCTGGAAATCCTTACATGAGAATTGAATTATGGAAAAGGTTTAAAGTGAGCATGTCAATGATTACTTGTGCCTCTCCATTTTCTTGAAATTTGAATCAGCACACAATTCCCGATTTATAAAGCATTTTTTAGAATCTGGTTTCACTTTTAATCAATCTATTATAATTTCCTCGAAGTGCTCATGAGAGATTATGTGCTTTATAAGATGTTTATGTATAGGTCTTTCTAGGTGAAATAGAAAAATGCACGAGAGAGAGAATCTAGACATGGAGAAATATAGGAATGATAACTTAACGCAATGTAAAGATTTATTTGAAACACATGAATTCATTAATTTAGTTCATTGGTCTATCAGATTTTCTTACCCTATGAAGGGCGAGTAACCATCTTCCATATTCAATTCCATATTGTAGTTAAGATTCTCTTCAGTCTCTTAATTTCCTCCCCATAATTACAATTTATGTCATCATTGTGGCTCCATATCTTTATTTGTTTGAGCGTGCTTGAAGAGTCACTTTCCCCCTTTCATGCCCATCTTTGTGCCTTTGAATGCTTAGAAGTGCTTTAGGCGATCACATAGTGGTTACATGGTTTCTTTTGTCAATATCGAACACTCACCTGATCCTTTTTCCGTCAGGTGTCTTCATGGCATTACTTGGAGGAGTTGGCGCACCCTTGAATATTCTCAAAATAGTAAGTGAGGCCGCGATGCGGAATCACTTATGGCCAGATCGAATTGTCTTAGATGATTCGATTTGCATATCATTAACTTTACTAGTCCGTTGCAAAACGTATATACAATAAGTAGCCCCTGGTTCCGCTGGGTCGCTGTTATTTTTTAACTGACCAGTTTGAAATAATTATTTTGGCATCTATCTTACACATAAAATCTTCCCCAAACTTAAATTGTTCTAGTAAAGAATTATATGTTTTAAATTGTACAACAAAAACGTTTTCCACAGACAATATACCTCAAACTGGGTCAATCTAATGAGACATCTTGCTTTGTCATAAACAAAGATTACGCACCAAATTAAGTGGTAGCTAAAAACTTAAAACAACGGAAAACCCTTTTTCATATCATCATAACACTTCGGGTATTTTTAATAATCTTATATCTTTAACGATAAATGAAATAGAATAAAGTGAAAACAAAATGTAAATCCTGTCACTTATTTCTTCACAATAAATGTCAATGGAATGAACATGACATGATATTTAACTTCGAATAATTTGAAATTCGCATTCATATAATTTATTAATAAAAAACGTGAAGATAATATTTCTATCTGTTCATGTTTTATAAAGTAAAAGTTTCAGACGTTGATTTGAAAATTCAAGAATTTTGAAGACATTATATTGGGCCTTGAAAACGTGTAATTAAATTGAAGTACATTTTTGTTAATACTAAAATTCTGAAACCATCCGTACAATTGTTTTCAATTGAGTTGAAACTTTTGTCAAAGGAATGAACTACATAAGATTTTTTTAAATATATTTGAATTTCATCATGAATACGTGTTTTCACAACCATAACATTGTTATGTTTATGAAACATAAAAAAAATTGTATCTATGACATAAATGTTTCCATTATTTCATCCTTATCATGTTTTATCAATATGAAAAGTTTTTATCTTCCTCCACGTTGAAATTAACTGTGAAAAAGAGATTTTAAACTTTACAACATAAACAGATTGACTTGTGCCAATTAATGTATCATTTCAGAATTTTTAACATTGATGAAGGTTAAAATTGTTTTTTCATTGACATGTCATTTCTTTTTCATTCCAAATATCGTCACTTGTATAAACGGAATGAGAAGATGTGATTTT
This sequence comes from Penium margaritaceum, assembly GCA_023375785.1. Classification (NCBI taxonomy): domain Eukaryota; kingdom Viridiplantae; phylum Streptophyta; class Zygnematophyceae; order Desmidiales; family Peniaceae; genus Penium; species Penium margaritaceum. Next base: position 37,646 of record SZWC01004765.1, on the reverse strand, counting down.
ATTTAATTTGATTGTGTTTAAAATTATTGTTAAAGTTACAGAATCATTGAAACCTCCCGTTGAATTATAATAAAAGGAAGTTTAGTTTTCTTCCTTCAATTTTTTTTGAATTTATTATTTGAAGCTTAATTTGATGCTTGAATCGTTTTTGTCTCAAGAAGGAAAACTTATGATAACATAGACCTAGAGTTATGGTGTCTGTGCAAAAAGTTTCCGTCACATGATTTACACAAATATATCTTTAATAGAACTTGTTCGGATGAGGAAAGAACTTATGTGTAAGTTAAAGATCAGAGGAACGATTTCAAATGGGTTGGTTTGAAAAATTGGAGCAACCTTGTGGAGAAAGGGGTTATTTACTTCGAATACATTTTGTCACGAATCAGTATTGTTAATTAGTTCCGAGTCAAATCACTTAAGAAAAGATAGTTTCGCGCCCATCATCGACCCCAAAACATGGCCAAACCAAAAAACAGATTGCTTGGGACCTTCTTCTCAGCGCAGCGCTGTCCATTTTGAGCATAGGATCGCGCTCCGCTATGGAAGTCCCAAGCAGTTTGACATGTAACAGGGTAACGAGAGGCGGCGGCGTTGCTGTCCATGGGTGAGGCTGGTTGCGGTTGGAATCGTGGGTTGAACGAGTTCAACCCATGATTTTGACCAAATGGGATGCTGCTACGTAATTTCCCCCTTCCGCTTAGTTGAGTTTAGTGGTTGGGTGGTTTTCGCGAGTTTGTTTTACTTTATTTTTATCATCATTGTCTGAACATACAATTGGCAAGCGAGGTTCACTACCTCAAAGCATGCATTTTTTTCACGATTTCGCAGGGACGGCCAGCTTCCCATCGGAGGTGGGAATAGGTGAGTACGGGTGGACATGGGTGAAACCATAGACTTCACCCATGCACGTCCGTGAGCTATTCGCTTTCCTACCGCTATATACCCCGTGGAGGACACAGAGTGTCCTAAATTTCTTCGGTGGAGGAACTGGGTGAAAAGTCGTCCACCCATTCCCACCTGCAGCCAATTCCGCAGTTCGACTGAGAGATCGCTTTGGTCGGCGAAGTGGGTTGGACTGCCCGTGCAGAGCATGGCCGCTCTTGGCCATGATCTAGGCAAGGGAAGTGGCATGGGGATGTCTCCCCATTTGATCGGACCACGATGGAGCGGATCCGACGGCATATAGGATCCTGTCCACCAAGGCACATGTCTGGATGTGCGCATGTCTAATGTACACACATCTTCGACATTGGCAACCGGTAGGATTTTCGAGAAAATGCTGACGAAGATCGTTTAACATTGATGTTTCGACCATCCAAACCAACCAAGCAGCCACGAGTTGGGAAATTCAACCCAACCCTCCATTTCGAGCGCAACCAGCCTCACCCCATATCTCCGTCCGTCCGTCCGCCCGCTCAGCGGGGAGACATTCATTTTGTGGGACTAGTTCGGATTGAAATTTGAGTGTCATAGCTTTAATATCCGCGCAAGCGTCACCATAGGCCTAAGATATCCACAACTTGAATATTCAGAACGCAATATCCGAAAAGTTAAGTTATAAGTGGAACATCTCCATAACTTTTGACTCTACTCACAAGTAATCTATACATGATATAAGAATAAAACAAATCTAGCATGTTTTAAATATAATCGTGCTTTGGATGTAGCGTTAATTGTTTAAAGTACATAACTACTCCTTGACCATACATTTGAAGGAAGAGACGCATATGGTGACCACCTCGGACCACTTTTCGTGAACATCATGCAGTTATAAAACTTTAAGGAAATACATTCCACGTGATTGTCCAATGGCGTGCAGACAAGTACAATGTTTTTCGGTTTAGAATTTGGGACACTTCAGCAATTCATGATTAGCGGTAAGTGCACTTGGATGATAATTGTCAAAATGATTGAACATGTATGTACAAGTGTTGAGTTACGACTGAAGCATAGTCGCGGTGGTTGGATTTATAAAGATGCATGATGCATCTTTATAAATCCAGACTCGTAAGGATGCGTAGAGAAGACGACCGACATGTCGTGTCTCTTCTGTTCGTAGGTTCGCGAGAGTGGTCAAAGCTATCGCAAGGGTCGAGAACATCTGCTAAGGGTGGGGCACTTGGCAACCTTGTCCTCAACCGTCGAAGTGAATATTGCGGTTCTTGTGACACGATGGGCTGTTTTTAAACTAATCGAAATGCCCACTTGAGAATATTAGAGACTCATGTAGGTCTGGTATGTCACACTTCCCCCCCTTTTAGCCACAACGTCCCGGTGCGCGTGTAGATGTGGCCCAATGACGATGGTAGTAGCCATCGATGAGATGATCCACGTCTAAAAGATTAGCGTAAGGTTCCCAGCTGTTATGCTGGGCGTCGTAGCCATGCCACTTTACGAGATGCTCCGTCGTCTTGCCTCGTCGTCGATGGCCGAGGATGTCCTCAATGACATACTTCACGTCTTCGTCCATTTGAACGGGAGGCAGAGGAGGGACATATCTGCTCTGGAAGCTCTTGCGTTTCCGGAGTGCTTGAGTCTACTGACAGGGAACACCGGATGAACCTGCAAAGTGTCCGAGAATTTGAGTTGCTCAACCACAGGGGTTTGAATGTGCTTGATGTCAAACGATCCCAACCACAGAACTTGATGTTCGCTGATCTGAGGAGGACTTTTTTGCTAGCAATAAAGATTTAAATGGAAATAAATTGGGGCATGCACGCCCATGAAAAAATGAACATGAGCGCTATGCGTGAGTGCGATGCAAGACGGCAAGAATTTGGCTAAGTCTGGAACGCTGAATATAAAGAACAAGGAGAGTTTACAAATGAGCCCCTGGCGGGCTTATATAGGGGCGCCGCCAGCTAGTAACACCAGACCCTGTCACCCCTTCTGAACCCAAATGAGTCAACAGGGAGAACACACTGCATACACCATGAAAATAACAAAGGCGGTCTCCTCGAGGCACCGGAATAGCTCTCCGAGTGCCCTGGTCTCGACCACCAAGAAAATATGAGCAATGCCAAAAAATCTTGGAATCAACCTCCAGACATCACAAACGGCTTTGCAAAAATCGGAAGCCCCACAACAGCCATCCGGTCTCCTCTTCGCACCGGTGCAATCCACTTGGTACGCAGGTCTCAAACCACGGAGAAAACTCTCCTACCTCCTGACAAGCCCACATGGCTGTCGGAACATATCGAATGCGTCTCGCCAGCATTGTCGTAGGTGTTGGAGAAGTCTCGATGCAGTCGGGAGGGCCGTTGTGTCGTCACGCCCTCCTCTGTCATATACCCCAAATGTGGGTATATCGGTAAATTGGCAGTGTCGGTCCTGACAAGTGGAAGCCACACAAACCAACACTACCCCTGGCTGACATACTTGTCCACGCCAGAACGAATGAACCAAGGCATGGAACAACGTCGTATGCCAGACCACAATATGCACCAGGCAATCATACACATACACACCTCTGTTACTCACCTAAGGTCTTTTCAGACACTGGCACATGATACCAAGTGTCTGGGTCTCTACCATGAGAGGAGGGATGCACACGTGCACAAACCACTGTAATGCACATCACACACATGTCAGGCAACAAGATGGTCTCCTCGTGATACTGGCGGTACCAAGGCCCGGGTCTCGACCGCTACGAGCAATCCAACACAGTAGTATCATCATCCAAACACAAGATCATGGGAGGATCTCCTCGTAACACGGGTGCAACGCACCACGTGTCCGGGTCTTGACCAACAGCTCGCATGCACATGCCACACACAGTATAGCCACACACCAAGACACACAATCATATGGTCTCCTTGTGACACTCGTACAACACACCTAGTGTCCGGGTCTCGACCAACAGGGTGCTACCATCTACATGCAGCTGTGCGGGCACATAGCATGAGCCACATGCGGGATGTTGTAGATGCTCACAACAGAGCATGGACCTCGCCATGCATCTCCCATGACGTCGCGTCAGGTCGAGGTCCACACAACACTCCCCTTGGGCAGATGAACCTGGCAGCGATGTCCTCAATGGTGATGCTGATGTTGTAGCTGAACAAATTCTGAGCGATGAGTCATGTGCTGTATCCATCATGCAAAGATAGCTCCCCCTATCACATGTGAGTCGACTTCCTCCCTCAAACACGAAGTGGTGTCTCCGGCTACGACTCCTCACGTTGTAGCTGCATCACCTAGGGTATACCAATCCTCGCGTGGCAGCCAAGTGTCTCAACTGACAGTCTCTCCTGTCTTTGCTCTGCCTTGATGCATCTGTGTACGCTAGAGGAAAGGGAATGGGCGTGTAGCACGCGTGCGTTGATGAAGTGGCAGAGTTGGCCTCTGATACGGGATAGCACACCCTGAGACACAAGGGTGTACTGCTCGAAGAGGAGAGCTGGAGCAACAAACCGGATCACCACTCGTGAATGAAGATGACGATAGGGTAGGTGAGTCGAGTGGATGAAGGTGTGTGATGGTAGCAGAAGAAGAAGGAGGAGGGATAATGGGGTCCACAGTAGTCACGATGGCGGAAGCCGAAAGCACGCTCACCTCTCTTGTGGCAGTGTCTCCAAAGGACGTCATACTCGGAGCTAGTATAAGATCCTCCTCGAGTATGGGTGTGCTAGATGCTACTTGCGGAAGGATCATACCGATAGAAGTGATGCTCCGCTCCTCTCAAAATTGCTCACGCGCGGCCATCACCTCCCATTGTAGCATGACTACATGCCCCTGCACGTAAGCAAAATCTGCCTTTGACATGTGGAGGTGGCCCATGTCTGCCTCGCGGAGGATAAACTATGCCTCACTGGATGGTGCAAATGCAGACTACACAACTCGTGAGTACAACTCCATCTACATCTATGCTACTGAAGCTGCTAGGACTGATGCAACTGCATCCTCCTGGGGGTCAACCAAACTCTTTATGTGCTGAGACACAGGAACATCGAATGCAGTTGCAGGTGTCGCATCCACACCACATGTAACGAAGTGCCCCTCTTTCTCTGGCATATATTGGGCCACGTCCATCTTTTGGGGGCACGTGGACCTTTTTCCGTTTTTCAGAAATCCTGCTCGCGGTCGATCTCACCTCCGCTTGACCGCGGATACAAGGAGGAAGAGGGGGAGCAAGCGTGCAAGGGAGCACCCGCGTGGGGTTCATGCCGGCGCTAGGGGGCTGTTTTGCACGAATCCCCTCACAGCGTTCCGTAACTGCCATGCGAGAGTGGCTTTTGCCCCCTCGGTGAGTAGCATAACGAATACGCTATCCACCGAGGGGAGCGCGCCGCCGGGAGCTCCCGGCTACAGACGCGGTCAACGGCGGCAGCAAACATGGTGGCAGCGACCGCGCGACGGTCGTAGTACTCTCGGTAGCATGCGCAACATGGCGACCGCAACCACCGCCAAGAGGCGTCAAGCTAACACGGCGGCTCGCCGCACGACAAGATGGACCTTCGATCCAGACGATCGACGGCCAGGCACTTCTTGCACTAAGCGTTAGGTGCAAGTAGGGCACCAGTTTGAGGAGTAAGTAGCTTGTTGTAACAAGCTAGGAGAGGAGCAGGCTAGGGCCAGGACTAGCCGGCCGAACAGTATCAACACCCTGTACTTAGTTCAATCTCATTAACCTGTATTTTCCAGCTCTGGCTTTCAGACATCTCCAAGTGTATCTTTCCACTGCGACTCTGCTCTCCACACACCAAGGCTAAATCTCTAGAGAGCACCCACTCTCACATCTGGTATAAGAGCCAGAGCCACACGTTGGGCGGAAGCGCTGCTGGAGCTCGCCAAACGTCAAGGAGCAAAGGCACGGACTACGCCAGACATCGTCGAGGCTGATCGAAAGGGAGATTGCTGGCCTAGACTTCAAATCCAACGCACGAGCCAACCTCTGGACAAAATTTCTAATTTTCCAAAGTGTCCACACGGCCTACCGTGCGCGCACAGGAAACAACGGGTGACTCCCACGCACTTCGAAGACGTCAGATTTTTATCCCAGACCGCCGAATTGCTGCCGAAAGATTTTTCGATTGCTGCCAAAATGCTGCCATTTTTGTTTTGGATCTCCAGTTGCTAAAAGTCATTGAGAGCCATGGAGCAGGCCATGCAGCAGATTGTAGAGGAGCTGGGAGCCCTCAAGCTGGAGAACGAGCGGCTCAATTGACAGATGACTGACCTGCGAGATGGGACTAGCGCTGGATAGGTTGGGGCGGCCCGGTCAAGGAGTCCGCCAAGACCAAAGCCAAAGGCTCCAGAAGCGTTCAATCCCTCTGTCAAGGGTGCAAGCATTTGGACCTGGTTGTTCACAATGAAAGTTACTTTGGGGCTCTGGGTCACCCTCCTGAGGACAATGATGTGCGACTGTCATTTGCAGTGACACTTCTACGCGGAGCAGCATTGGAGTGGTGGAGGCAGCTGAATATGCTCGCCACTCGAGGTGGAGGTGGGAACACAGCTGTGCAACATGTCGTGTTGTGGAAGCTAGGCACGGTGCAAGCTGAAGCCCGCGTGCCAACGACATGGGAGCATTTCGAGCAAGCCATCAGAGATCAATTTGATCTCGTGAACGCCTCCATGGTCGCATGCAACAAGCTGAAGCAGCTGAAGCAGATCGGCTCGGTATAGGATTACATACGTTGTTTCTTGGCGTTATGCTCAGAGATTCACGACATGAGTGAGCCGGAGATGGCAGACAAGTACCACGATGGCTTGAAGTCAGAAATTCATCGTACGCTGGCACTCAGTGGAACCAAGGAGTTCCAGGCGATGGTGGCGATGGTGGTGCGTCAACCCACTGCTGAGCGGGTTGACGCACTACGCTACCATCGAGGGGGCTATCGTGAGCAGCAGGAGAATAATCTACAGCGAGCACAACACCAACAAACGAACCCCATGGAGATTTACGCAATGCAAGGAGGCCAGCAGCAGAGCAAGCCGCGTGGTGGGAACTGTTGGATCAGATTGAAGCATTACTGGATTGCGGCGCATCGCACTCATTCTTCTGCGACAAGCTTGCAAAGAGGTTAGGGCTTGCATGGCTACCTGGGAAGCCAACTACGGCCAAGTTGGTGCAAGGGGAGCTAGAGTGCGGACTGCCTCTGAAGCCTCTGAGGATCCATCTGGGAAAGCTGTCGTGCGAGGTGAACTTTTGCACGTGCCCGATGAATGCCTAAAACGCCATTCTGGGGCTTGACTGGCTGCACCGGTGGAATCCTGCTGTGGATTGGGTGCGCAGCAAGGTGAAAGTGAAGAAATGCAGAGAGAAAATCGTTTTGCCATTGTGGGCAGAGGAGAAGGACTCCAAGACAGGTAAGGTGCCACAGTTGAGTTATGTGCGGCTGAAGTGCTGTCAGCGCAAGGGGGACCAAGTGTACCTTGTGTGGGTGCGACGAAAGGGAGCAGTTAGAGAGGTGAAAGTTTTGGGAGCGGAGATAAAGCAACAAGAGGAAGAGCAACAGGAAGCACCTATAGCAGAGCTATCTGAGGGCATCAAGGGAGTGTTGGACAACTATAGTGATGTGTTTCGTGCTGAGTTGCCAAAAGGTTTACCATCGAAGCGGGACATCGACCAAAAAACTGAGCTTATTCTTGGAGCAACTCCAATGGTGCGGGCTGCTTATCGCATGAGCGATAACAAGCTAGGTGAGCTGAAGAAGCAATTGGAGGAGTTGACGGAGCAAGGGTTCATCAAACTGTCGGTGTCACCCTATGCTGCATCGGTCCTCTTTGTGAAGAAGAAGATAGGGGAGCTGCGGATGTGTGTGGACTATCGCGCACTGAACAATGCAACAATCAAGAACTGGTATCCACTGGCAAGGGTCAAGGAGCTGTTTGGCCAGCTGAGGGGAGCGCAGTTCTTAAGCAACATTGACTTGTGCTCAGTGTACCATCAGATCCGGATTACGGAGGAGGATGTGGAGAAGACGGTGTTTCGGATGCGGTACGGCCATTTCGAGTACCTCGTGATGCCGTTTGGGTTGACCAACGCTCCTGCAACGTTCATGAGCCTCATGAATAGGATCTTCCACCCTCACTTGGACCAGTTCGTGGTGGTGTTCCTCGACAACATTCTCATCTACTCCCGAACTCTTGTAGAGCATCAGCAACACCTTCAGCAAGTGCTGGACATTCTTCAAAAAGAGAAGCTGTTTGTGAAGCTCTCCAAGTGCGAGTTTGAGAAACGGGAGGTGGAGTTCCTTGGGCACATCATGAGCGGCAAAGGTTTTCGTATGGACCCAAAGAAGGTGGAAGCAGTGAAGCAGTGGCCAACACCAAAGTGCGTGCGTGACATCCAGGTGTTCCTAGGGGTTGTCAACTACTACCGAAAATTCATCGGGAGGTACGCAGAGAAGGGTGCGTCGCTGACTCAGCTGCTGAGGAAGGATCACCAGTGGGAATGGGTCGATGAGGAGCAGAAGAGCTTCGACGAGCTCAAGGCTACAATGTGTGATGCTCCGGTCGTGGTGCACCTGGATTCATCTAAGGAGTACGTCATGGCGACGGACGCAAGCGACTATGCCATTGGGGCGATGCTGATGCAGGATCACGGAAAAGGGCCACAAATGCTGCGGAGCATGGTCCCACCGGATGGAGAGGGTTGGGAGGAGAAGCTCGGAGTGGCAGATTTTGCCTACAACTCAGCGGTGTCAGGATCAATAGGAAATTCACCGTTTGAGGTGGTATATGGCCACCAGCCATGGAGCCCAGCCGCCCTTGCTACGGCAACATCTCTTTTGGCTGTGCACCAGATTGCTGAAGGGTTTGCCACCACTTGGGACGTGGTGCGGCAACGGTTGTTGAAGGAACAGAAGCAGCACAAGCAGCAGGCTGATAAGCATCGCTCTGCGGAGGAGTTCCAAGAGGGAGATCAGTTGATGCTGAACTCTGCTAGCCTCCAGCTGATGTGATTTGGGAGTCCCAAGCTAAAACCGTGATGGGTGGGTCCGTTCCGCATTCCGGAAAAGCGATCCGCCATTTCATACAAGCTGGAGCTGCCAGCATACTACACCATCCATTTGGTGTTCCACATCTCCCTGCTTCATGCCTACCGCAACCCCAATACATTCTTCCATAGTCGCGGGACAACTCAACCTCCTACTGTCCACGTCGAAGGAAGTGAGGAGTTTGAGGTGGAGAAGATTCTGGTGGACCGCCAGAGGGGACGACAGCGTGCGTTTCTAGTGCACTGGAAGGGGAACCCGGCGGAGAACAACTCTTGGGAGCTAGAGGCCAACTTCCACGTTGGGGATACCGACAGTGTTCTCCAGGAGTACCTCAGGCGCGCCAGGACGTCACGCCTCCGACGGGGGGATTAAATGTAACGAAGTGCCCCTCTTTTTGTGGCACACATTGGGCCACGTCCAACTTTTGGGAGCACGTGGACCTTTCTCCGTTTTTCACAAATCCTGCTTGTGGTCGATCTTACCTCCGCTCGACCGCGGATACAAGGAGGAGGAGGGGGAGCGAGCGCGCGAGCGAGCGCCGGAGTGGGGTTCACGCCGGCGCTAGGGGGCTGTTTCGCGCGAACCCCCTTGCGGCGTTCCGTAAGCGCCACGCGAGGGTGGCTTTTGTCCCCTTGGCGAGTAGAGTAACGAATATGCTATCCGCCGAGGGGAGCGCACCGCCAGGAGCTCCCGGCAACAGACGCGGTCCACTGCGACAGCAAACATGGTGGCTGCGACCGCGAGACGGTCACAGCACTCCTGGTGGCGTGCACAACACTGCGACCGCAGCCACCGCCAAGAGGCGTCAAGCTAACACGACAGCTCGCTGCGTGACAAGATGGACCGTCGATCGAGACGATTGACAGCCAGTCATTTCTCGCACTAAGAATTAGGTGCAGGTAGGGCACCAGTTTGAGGGGCAAGTAGCTTGTTGTAGCAAGCTAGGAGAGGAGCAGGCTAAGGCCAGATTTAGCCGGCCGGAAAGTATAAATACCCTGTATTTAATTCAATCTCATTAACCTGTATTTTCTAGCTCTGGCTTCCAGACATCTCCAAGTCTACCTTTCCTCTGCGACTGTGCTCTCCACACACCAAGGCTAAATCTCTAGGAAGCACCCACTCTCATACCACAATTCGTATCTGTCACACGAGGAGTGAGTGGTCGCATGCTAAGAAAGAACAAGAAGGATGAGCTTTCAGAGTCTATGGAGCATGTGGAAACGTCATCCGTGCTGCACCTGCCACTCTCGGTGTCTATGTGATCGGTAGGGTTACCAACATGTGAAACTGAGGGGGCAGAACTCAGCTCCTGCTGACGAGGTGACTCCATCTGCATGTATGGATCTGTTCCTCGACTGCCGCCGTACTAGACGCAAGTGTGCAGGGCTCCGGCTCGACAATGCTCGTCAAAGCGACCAACAAACGGAGCTGGCACTCACGCACTGTCTTACCGGGAATGCTGGTCGCTGCCACCTGCTCAATAATGGAGCGAAGACCACCATCTGACTCCATCATTTGTGTTGGTGCTCCGTCCTGTACACGGGACATAGATTCAGGGAACATGGATGACTCCTCATACTGGAGCTGGTGCTTAGGTAGCGCAGTTGACATGGTGAAGCCTGCTGATCTGCTGTAGCACGTGTCCCAATGACACCTCTCACAACTGCTGCTCTCAAGAATACCTCAACCCCCAAAAGACCAACCGGCCAACTCTGCTCATGCACTACGACTGTTGTCGTACTGTTGTGAATCTCGTGCGCCAAAGGCCGCAAAGATCCGTGTGGGGCATCTCGATCCACACAATACTCCTATGCCACCGCCTGGCCGCCACCGGTCGGAGTCGCGAGTGGCACCGCCCAAGCACGCGGCACCTGCACTCCTCCCGATGCAACATGCTGCTGTGGAAGACCTGGATCCAGCCTGAACGTGGAAGTCGAGCTCAATGACACAGAAGTCTCCACCATGAACGCCATGTCGAGATGGGACTCCACGCCATGTGCTGTCACCGTATCATCTGAGTCTGCCTGAGCTGATGCTCGAGCACCACGGTCCTGCGCGAGTGTGGATCCTGTCGCTACAGTCACGTCGGGCAATGCACGGTGACCACCTTCCCCCTTGATAGGTGCATCAACGGAGGCCAAGGAGGTGGAGGATGTGTCAAAACTGGTGCAAGCACGGCGTGCGGAGCGCTGGCACCGACGTCGGAGAGTCACTCGACTAGAACGACTGCATGAAGACGTGTCATCACGAGGTGGCGTCATGGTCGTAGCAGAGTTGAGGATCGAAAGGATGATGGAAACCTGGGACTCGCTGGCAGGTGGAGTTGAAGGTACACCGTTGGATGAGGAAGGAGGAGAGGATGGAGGAGATGTGATCGAAGAGGCCGTCAAAAAACGAGTAGCACAAGCACGCTCAGTGACGACGAGGTCAGAAAGCCGCTGCACCGTCTGTCGGAGGCCATGGATCTCAGCAAACATGCTCGCCAGAGGTCCAACTAGGGGATCTACCAACGCCGGCAGATCCGTATGCTGTGGAGGATGCAGGCTCGGACGAGGCTATAGCCAAGGGGGATGCCAGCAGGGAGGGCACGTCCAACAGCGACGCCAACCATGACCTCCATCACCATAGTAGTAGCAGGTGAACGCGCAGGGCGCCTGCTCAGATGTCCACGCACTCATTTCGTGCGCTAGACGATGGATAGGTACCAAGGGCACCTACTCCCGGTGGTAACACCAAGCCACGGGAGAGAATTAGGCCTGTAGGTACAATCACTCTTGGAGGTCACGGCGTTCGAGTCAGCAAACGTGACCAGACGGGAAGAGCTGCACTACCACAACACGCCCGGAGACTAGAATCTGACTACCTACAGCCACTAATGCTGCTGCCACTAATACAGCAAAGACTGCTCTAAGACAAGAAGGGGTGGCGGCTACAGGTGTGGCTGCTACTCCAAGCGATAAACAACCCAGCCGTCGAACATGGTAAGACTCAGATACGCCGTCGATCCTACGGGGTGAAGTGCGCACAACAATGCTCGAGCCCCAAGAAGATGCCGATATAGGATGCGTCTCGAAGTGGAGATCGCCGCCAACGCACAGTGCACTGGCGGCTGAGAAGGCAAAACTGCAAGCGCTGGCGCAGTCGCCGCACTATGTAGTCATTGCAACTTCGCTTGATACGGCTATTGTTGCTATGCAAGCTGATGTTGCTGCGGCAGTATTCGTTGGACGATTCCCTTTTTTTGTCGTTATTCTCTATGTTGGCTTTAGTGGGTGTGGAGGCACCCTCAAGGATGCCTAGCTCTCAATGGTTCACGCTACCAAGGTTTGGGCAGCCAATAGACACCAATGGTGAAGAGTGTGGAGCACAAGGATCACGGATGTGAGTGGACAGAACACGTCGCATTCAGTAGATCTGAATCGAAACACGTTTTTGTTGCTTAGCATAATGAGATTACATCAGATTGCTATAGCCTTTGATCTTAGCTTTCCAACGCATCCAAGCATGCCCAAATCGAAGCAGTAGAGCCCCTGCTACGGCCGTTGAAGTAACCCTTGGTGGAGCCGAGCTGTCCACCATGCCCACGAACGGGAGCGATGGGAGGCGCTTCGACGGTGGCCTTGTCGAAGCGCCCTTCCTGTCATCCCAACGTGGGGAGGGACATGCCTTGGTCCAGGGGACCATCCACATTCATTCCTTCATGGCCCATGTGCCTTTGGAGCTCATTGGAGACGAAATAGGATCAATGGCGGTGGATTATCCCGCCAACTATGGCGGGTGCCAGATTCCACACGCCCAACACCCGATTTTCGGGCTAGGCTAACTTTCTGAATACTCACTCAAATNGACGGGAGGCGCTTCGACGGTGGCCTGTCGAAGCGCCCTTCCTGTCATCCCAACGTGGGGAGGGGCATGCCTTGGTCCAGGGGACCATCCACATTCATTCCTTCATGGCCCATGTGCCTTTGGAGCTCATTGGAGACGAACTAGGATCACTGGCGGTGGATTATCCCGCCACCTATGGCGGGTGCCAGATTCCACACGCCCAACACCCGATTTTCGGGCTAGGCTAACTTTCTGAATACTCACTCAAATCGAGTGATTCAAAGCTCGATCCTGCATGGAAAAATCCAAGGAATCCAAATCTAAAGTCAGATCATGTGTTTGACCACTCCTCAGTGGTCGAACCAGGGAGTACGATCAACGGCACTCATGGCAAGGGGCACACCATGTCAACAATCTCCCCCTTGCTCCGCAGCCTTGATGCCCTGTCCTTGGAACCTGTAGCATTTCAAAATTCACAGCGCAGACCGAGCTCCATGCAGCTTGCGTCGTGCCTGTCCTTGGGCTGTGCCTTGGTCATGGTATGGCATCGGCGAGCATGCGCTTAGTGCCACAATGCACAATAACCGCATCTCCCTTCGCCACCAAGTCACGCGCGTAGTGATGACGGATCTCGATGTGCTTGGTCCTCCTGTGTAGCACCGGGTTCTGGTTCAGGCTGATGGCACTCATGTTGTCAACGTTGAGCACCGTCGGCTTCCTTTGTGGCACGCCAATCTCCTTTAGCAGCCGCCGCAGCCACACAGCCTCCTTTGCGGCTTCCGCGAGCGCGATGTATTCCGCTTCGGTGCTGGACAGCGCCAAGCAATCCTGCTTCTTGCTTGCCCATGAAACTGATGTGGTGGTCATGGGTGTGCCGATGGGGTTGCACTCCTCCATGTTGTAGCGGGGGAGCACCTCTTGCACGTACTTTGCCTGCCCCATATCTAGCGTGCGTGCTTTGCGGTCCCTCTTGATGGCGACGCCGAGGTAGTACTCGAGCTCGCCCATGTTGGTCATTTTGAATCGACCGCCCAGCTGCCGCTTCAGGTTCACCAACTCCTCCATGTCCGATGACACGAGGATGAGGTCATCCACGTAGAGGACCACAATCTGGTGCAATCCCGGCTGCTTTCGCACGTACACGCTGTGGTCCACCTCGCAGCGCTTGAAGCCAAGCTCGGCCATGAAGCCGTCCATTTTCAGGTACCACATGAGTGGCGCTTGCTTCAGCCCGTAGAGCACCTTGTGAAGCCGGCACACCTTCCCCGGTGGCGCGTCCACCCCCTCCGGCACCTCCATGTAGACCTCCTTGTCCAGGTCGCCGTTGAGGAATGCGGTTTTTACATCCATTTGGTGGACCTCATAGTCGCGCGCCGCCGCCACTGAGAGGATGGAGCGAATGGAGGCGAACTTTGCCACCGGCGCGAAGGTTTCGTCGTAGTGTTCCCCTTTTCACTGGGCGTACCCCTTTGCTACCAGCCGCGCCTTGCACCGCTCCACCTTCCCCTCCTTGGTGAGCTTCTTCTTGAAGATCCACTTGGAGCCAATGATTTTCGCGCCCTCCGGCCTATCAATCAGCTGCCAAGTGCCGTTCTCTTCATGGGAGGCGAGCTCAGATTTTATGGCTCCCTCCCACTCAGCCCCATCCTTCTGCTGCAATGCCTCCTTGACGGTCTTGGGCTCCTCTTGTGCAAAGAACGCTCGAGAAAACCCAGTCCAGGTGCCCTACGCGGCATCGTACCATTTTGCCGTCCTTCTTGTGAGTCCGCTTCTCTGGGACTGCTGTTGTTGAGGCTGCTGCTACTGCTGCTGCTGCTGCTGCTGCCGCCCTCTCGCGTCGCCACTTATACCGCTGACCTGCTCCCCCTCTCTCGGGGACCGTGGAGATGCGAGCTCACTCCCCGCCTCCTCATTCACCTCCACTGCTGCCGGCGCTTGAGACTCATTGTCCGACTCGGCTGAATGCAAATCAGCCGCTCCCCCATCCACCGGATGGTTATCGCTGGTTGGAGCCGATGGGACGTCACCCTCTTTTGCGTCCTCCGGCGTCCCCCCCTCGAGGAGTGGCAGACACTGCCCCCGCTTGGAGAGACCCGCGTCCTTGTCCGTCCAACGACTCTCCTCGTCAAACGTGACGTCGTGACTCTTCACGATCTGCTGCCTCCGCGGGTCAAGGAGCCGGTACGCCTTGCTCCCGCTCTCGTACCCGACGAAGATGCACCGGCGAGTCCGCGGGTCCAGCTTGCCCCGCCCCTCCCGTGCCTGCACAACAGCATGTGCAACACAACCAAAAGTGTGGAGGTGTGCCACAGTTGGCTTCCTCCCGCTCCACACTTCTTGTGGCGTCTTCCACACCTTGGACTCCGCGTCTTTTAGCGGCTTCGTCGGNTCCTCGTCAAACGTGACGTCGTGACTCTTCACGATCTGCTGCCTCCGCGGGTCGAAGAGCCGGTACGCCTTGCTCCCGCTCTCGTACCCGACGAAGATGCACCGGCGAGTCCGCGGGTCCAGCTTGCCCCGCCCCTCCCGTGCCTGCACAACAGCATGTGCAACACAACCAAAAGTGTGGAGGTGTGCCACAGTTGGCTTCCTCCCGCTCCACACTTCTTGTGGCGTCTTCCACACCTTGGACTCCGCGTCTTTTAGCGGCTTCGTCGGCGTCAGGTTCATGATGTACGCCGCAGTCCGTGCCGCCTCGCCCCAGTACCGCTGCGCGAGGCCGACATCGCTCAACATTAACCGGACCACGTTGAGGATGGTGCGGTTTGCCCTCCCGGCGACACCGTTCTGCTGCGGAGAGTGTGGCGTAGTTTTGTGCCACGCGATCCCCTTGCTCTTCATCCATGTCGAGCAGCCCTCGTACTTGCCGCCGTTGTCGCTCCGGAACGCCTTCACCTTCAACTCCGTTTGCCGCTCCACAGCCGCCACGAATTCCTGCATGCATGACAAGACGTCGCTCTTCCTCTTGATGATGTAGAGGTAGAGGTTGCGGCTGTGGTCATCGATGAAGGTGACGAAGTAGAGAGCCCCTCCAATGGAGGGCTCGTACGGTCCGCACACATCCGTGTGCACCACCTCGAACTTCGTCGATGCACGCGTCCCTTTGCCATCAAACGGCTGCCGTGTCGCCTTGCCCACCACGCATGGCTCGCACACGGCATTCCTGGCTGCATCGAGGCCCTTGACCTCAAGGCCCCGCACCACTTCCTTCTTCGCCAATTCCCTCACAGTTGAGGGAGCGATGTGACATAGGCGACGGTGCCACATGTCCAGGTTTCCTTCATCCTTCGTCACGAGGTTGACGGCATCAGTCCTTACCGCATCGGCAAGGACCTTGGTGCGAAGAAGGTAGAGGTCCTCCTCCCTCTTGCCACGCGCAATCACCTCGCCATCTCCCTCCTTCCGGATGATGGCCTCCTTCTTGTTGAAGAGCACCTCGAGCCCCTTGTCGGTAAGGCGGCTCACTGACAGCAGATTTGCCCCAAAGTTGGGCATGTGGAGCACGTCGTAAATGGTGCACGGAATGACTTTCACGTTCACCACCGACTCAATGCGAACATTGCCTTCGCCCGCGGCCAACTCTGTTTTTCCGTTGGCCACTGTCATGCGCCGCTCGGTGGCGCCATAGGTGACGAATGCCGCCCGGTTGCATTGTGTGTGGCGGCCTGATCCGGAGTCGATCACAGTGACTGGATCTGTCAAGTCGGTGGACTCCCTGGCCATCATGGCTTGGGTATTCTTCTTCCCGCCCTTCCCGGGCTGGTCCGACTTCTTGTTGGGGCAGTTGCGTGCATAGTGGCCCTGTTTGCCACAGTTGTAGCACTCCCCCTTGTTGTCACCTCTCTTGGTTCCCTGGTTAGCACCCTTCCCCTTCTTGCCTCCCCTTCCAACTTGAGGGCGGATGGCATAGGCGGAACTTGACGTTGCCCCGCTTTCTCTCCCACCACGCCGCATCCATTCGTTGCGGACATACTCAGTCACCTTCGGGTACTTCAGCTCATCTGCGGACCAGCCGCCTACGACGGTGATCATGGGACTCCAACTGTCCGGCAAGGCCAGAAGGAGGATCATGGCTTGCAGCTGAGGGTCAACCTTCCATCCAGTGGCTACACACTCGGCAGTAAGGGACTCAATCTGCTGCAGGATCTCCATGATGTCGTCGCCTTCATTGGCTCGGAGGGTGACGAGCCTCTTGAAGACGAAGAGGTGGTTAGCAAGGTTGGTGGTCTGGTAGATGGTGTAGAGTTTCTTCCAGGCCTCCGCGGCCTCCGTGCATCCTTGAATCAGTGCGCGCTGCGGCGGTGCAAGCGCTAACACCAACAATGCAAGCGCCTTCTTGTTGCGCTTCTTGTACTTGTCCACTTCCTCCGGCGTCGCGGTATCCGGAGGCACGGTCTTTTCACCGTTGACCAGCTCAAGCAAGCCCTTGTCATCGAGGTAGACCTCAAACTGCGACCTCCACAAGGGGAAGCCGTTCCCATCGAACTTGGAGGCGGCGCTGATGCTCTCTTGCTCGGTCGTTGCCATGGCGTGCGGCAGTAGCGTGAAGCTTGAAGAGCTAGGGTCCGTCTAGGCACGTGGGCCCATAACCCTTTGTTGGCTCTAGTGGGTGTGGAGGCACCCTCAAGGATGCCTAGCTCTCAGTGGTTCATGCTACCAAGGTTTGGGCAGCCAATAGACACCAATGGTGAAGAGTGTGGAGCACAAGGATCACGGATGTGAGTGGGTAGAACACGTCGCATTCAGTAGATCTGAATCGAAACACGTTTTTGTTACTTAGCACAGTGAGATTACATCAGATTGTTATAGCGTGTGATCTTAGCTTTCCAACGCATCCAAGCACGCCAAAATAGGAGCAGTAGAGCCCCTGCTACGGCCGTTGAAGTAACCCTTGGTGGAGCCGAGCTGTCCACCATGCCCACGAACGGGAGCGATGGGAGGCGCTTCGACGGTGGCCTTGTCGAAGCGCCCTTCCTGTCATCCCAACGTGGGGAGGGACATGCCTTGGTCCAGGGGACCATCCACATTCATTCCTTCATGGCCCATGTGCCTTTGGAGCTCATTGGAGACGAAATAGGATCAATGGCGGTGGATTATCCCGCCAACTATGGCGGGTGCCAGATTCCACACGCCCAACACCCGATTTTCGAGCTAGGCTAACTTTCTGAATACTCACTCAAATTGAGCGATTCAAAGCTCGATCCTGCATGGAAAAATCCAAGGAATCCAAATCTAAAGTCAGATCAGGTGTTTGACCACTCTCAGTGGTCGAACCAGGGAGTACGATCAACGGCACTCATGGCAAGGGGCACACCATGTCAACACTCTAGCCCTCAGGCCCCTTTTTGTGTTTCTTTTTTCTTCTTTTTCCCTCACTCTCCACCCTTTTTTTCCTTCTAGTTCTCCCCTCTGCTCGCCTTAAGCCTTCGCCTTTTTTTTTCTCCTTTTCTTCACTCGCTTTCAAGCGTACCCCTTTTCATATTTTTTGTTTCTCCCCCCCTTTTTCTCAATTGCCCCTAAGGTGGGAAAACAGAGAAAATAAGGGGGGGGGGTGTCCAGCTCGTCCGGCCCTCCCTCTCGTGCACGCTCACTTGCTCGCTCGCTGAGTGAGCGAGTGAGCGAGTGGGTGTGGGGGGAGGAGGGAGCAAGAGGGGGGGGGGGTCCTGTCGGCCCCTCTAACCCGGCCCCTCCATCGGTCGGCCGACGGGGCCAACGGGGCCGAGGGGGCCCACGGGGCTGACGGGCCCCCTCCGAAGGGCCCCTCGGAGCGGCTTGGCGAGGCCCTTCGAGGGCCCCCTTGAGAAGAGGAGGAAGGGAGGAGGGGATGCAAACGGGGCCGACAGGCCCCCTCAGAGGGCCCCCCCTCAGAGGAGGGCTGCGAGGCCCTCCTCGCAGCGGCAGCAGCAGCTGTAGCGGCAGGTGCAGCTGCTATAGTTGCTGCTGATGCTACTGCTTCTACTGCTGCTGTTGCTGCTGCTCTGAGCGACAGCTGCTGCTACTGCTTGCTGCTGCCATCGTGGCTGTTGCTGCTGCTTGTTGCTGCCGCTGCGGCTGTTGCTGCTTCTTACTGATGTTGTCGCTGCTCCTTGCTCCTATAGCCGTTGCTGCTGCTGATGCATGTTACTACTGCTGCCGTCACTGTTGCACACTGCTGCTACTACCATCGCTATTGCAATGGCTACTGCTGCTACTACTGTTGCTGCACACGCTGCTGATGCAGCGGCTGATGCAGTGCTACAACTGCTTTTGCCGTTGCTGCTGCTGTTGTTGCTGCTGTTTCTATTTTTGCTACACGCTACTACTACTGTCGTGGTTGCTCCAGTGGCTGCTGCTGCTGTTGCTTTTACTATTGTAGCCGCAGTCGCTAGTGCTGCTGTGCGTGGCTCACCACCCCTGTGGAGTTCACGTGCAGTTGCTTCACGCTCCCTCACGCTGCTGCCGGCGTGGCGCCATGTGGCGTGCCCTCTTTGCGTTTCGCCCACTGTTGCTGCTTCTGCTGCTCACACGCCCCCCTACGCTCTGATACCAAAATGGAAATAAATTAGGGTATGCAGGCCCATGGAAAAATGAACATGAGCTCTGTGTGTGAGTGCGATGCAAGACGGCAAGAATTTGGCTAAGTCTGGAATACTGAATATAAAGAACAAGGAGAGTTTACAAATGAGCCCCTAGCGGGCTTATATAGGGGAGCCGGCAGCTAATCGCACCAGGCCCCGTCACCCGTGCTGAACCAAAATGAGTCAACAGGGAGAACACACTACATACACCATGACAGCAACAAAGGTGGTCTCCTCGAGGCACCGGAACAGCTCTCTGAGTACCCGGATCTGGACCACCGAGAAAATATGAGCAGTGCCAAAAATTCTCGGACTCAACGTCCAGACATCACAGACGGCTTTCCGAACATCGGAAGCCCCACAACAGCCATCGGGTCTCCTCGTTGCACCGGTACATTCCACCGGGTGCGCAGGTCTCAACCCACCGAGAAAACTTTCCTACCTCCTAACAAGCCCACATGGTTGCCGGAACGTATCGGCCGCGTCTCGGTGTTGTTGTAGGTGCTGGAGAAGTCTCGGTGCAGTCCGGTGGCCCGTCGTGTCATCACGTCCTCCTCTGCCATATACCCCAAATGTGGGTACATCGGTAAACTAATGGTGTCTTTCGTGACGGGTGGAAGCCACACAAACCAACAGATTTTGTCGTTGCGATGTCGTTCAAGTGCCCGCTTCATCGCTACTTGTGTCTTCGCGAGGGTCTGCCGTGTTTCCTCCCAGCTGGTGGTGAAATATCGGCGTTGAGAATTAACCACGAAAATGTTGCTGCGGCTTTGTGGTCCAGGTGGTTTGGCCGGAACATTGCCATTCACCACCTCAAGTGGGATTTTACCTATTGGGGTAGAAACTGCCGAATTACATGCAATTTCGGTAGTCGGGAATTTGTGTGCGCAATTCTTCCCATATGGTGTGCATAACATACGAGGCATTTGTTCAAGCTTCTAATTTGTCTGCTCGGTTTTGACTGCCGGTTTGGGGATGAAACAGCGTCAAGAGTTGAATTATACTTTAGTAGCAATTCATCATTTCGTGCCAAAATCGGCTGGTGAATGGATCGTCTCTATCACTTATGATGGTTCTTGGTACGCTGTGTTGCCGTACAATGTTGTTTTGAAGCAACTGTGCTGTTCCCTCGGTGGTGACGATGGTTGTTGTTGGGATAAAGTTGGACATTTTAGAAAACTTTGGCGACCACGAGGATGGCGTCATTCCCCTTGGGTGCGACTAGTAATCCAGTGACAAAGTCCATAGAGATGTTTGCCCATCGTTGTGTCGGAATAGGGAGCGGTTGCAAAAGTCCAGGTGGCCTTGTTCGACGTGATTTCTACCGTTGTCTTGTGTCGCAGGTTTTGTAGAAGTTGGCCACGTTGGATTGCATCTTGTCCCACCAATTGCTTTTCGCCAGCTTCTTGTGTGCCTTTTTGTCTCCAAAGTGTCCACTTGGACCAATGTCGTGGCATTCTTCGAGAAGCATTCGGCCAAGTTCATCGTTTGGGGGATTGACCACCTGGCGAGTAAAGCGTCGTCGCCAGTAGGGTGCGTCGCACTAGAATTTGGTTGCATCATATCAGCAGTGCTGGTCATAGCCTCGTGGGAACAATTGCTCAAGGTTGGGGTCTCGCAATAGTTGTAGGGTTGCCATGTCAGCCATTAAATCTGGTCAGCGGCTCAATGCATTTTCTGGATTGGTTTTGCGTGGTCAGTTCTCGATTTCGTAGTGGAACCCGGACTCAAGGAATTCCATCCATCAGGTTTGAAGTCGGCTGACATTCAATCACATCTTCAAATGATTCAACATGTGGTGGACGGTGTGAACGATGCATCAGCGACACTCCAGATAGCATCACCATGTCTTGAACGCGTTCACATTTGCCATCATCTCTTTTTTGTGGACTGCGTAGTTGAGTTTTGATCCTCGTAGTTTTCGAGACACTAAGGCGAATGATTGTTCTCCGTTGCCGTGATCTTGCATAAGAATTGTGACAATGGCTCAGTCTAATGCATCTGTAGCCATGACGCAGTCGACCCTTTGATCTACTAATTGTAAGGTTGGCGTTGTGGTTTAAGCGTCCCGCAAAGCGATGAAAGCTTCTTGTTCACTGTCTTCCTACCGCCACTCATTTTCTTTTTGAAACAGGTCAAAGAGAGGCACTGATAGTCACGTGTATTCCCGCACAAATCGCTGGTAGTAATTGCAATATCTCAAAAGAAAACCTTCAAGTTTTCAAACGTTGGGCAGCGTCACCCAATCATTCACTACTGCCTCATTTTTCAGATCCATGGTGATCTGTCCATCGTTGATGATGTGACCCAAAAACTCGATCGAACGATGACCGAAGTCGATATTGTGATTTGTGACGTTCCTGTCTACCTGTACAATTTACTGTGACCACTCGGTCGTGTCCATGCCCATGCAGATCCCTGATGCGGACCTTGGTGGTACCATTGCATTGTTTGGTGGTGAACTACCGGCTTGGAGCTGACCAACGATTGCCCCAGAGTTCTAGACACTATCTGTGACCTACTACGGTTTTTCTACAGAACACAGGAGTTTATCAATGGACTGGTTGTGGGCCCGATTTGCATGTTTTTGCATTGTGTGTCCACAGTTTGATGCCAGATGCATGCATGTGACAAGTCGTAGTGTCCGACTTGCAATTCTGCACGTCGAAGTTCAGATGGCATAGCGTTCTGACATGTGTGCGCTGAGCTACGGCCAAAAGGGTGATTTTGGGCTGGGTTTAAGACACATATCATGCTGTCGCGTGCGACAGCATGATATCTCGTGCGCCACGACAGGTACTTATGCCATGGACGTGTCATTTGTCATTTTCTCTATACGAATGTTATTGAGGCATTATGGCACTTTGCCTTGTGTCTTCAAGCCTGACCCTTGCGTTGTATATACGACTTGTGACCGTCGTAACCGTCCAACCAAGAACTAACGCCTAGTCAACGCTGGTATCTCTAGGAAGCTTCCACACATCTACTCATGGCATCAGAGCGGTGAGACAGTTCTCGCCGAGGTGCGTAGCAAAGACGCAACATAGCAGCAGTAGTCAGTGTCACCGATGCAGCCGATCTTCTCTGACCTGTCGATGTCACCTGACTGCCGTCGACGTCACCCACCTTCAGCACGTGAGAGTGTAGCAGCAGCAGCAGCGGCTAGCAGCAGTAGGCAAAAACTACAGCATGCGGCAGCCGCTAGCAATTGCTAGCATTGGCACTAGCAACAACGGCAGCAGGCCGCATCCGCAGCAAGCGGCGACGGGCAATAGGAGCAATAACGCTCAGCAGCAGCAGCACGCAGCAGGCGGCGGTGGGCAACAGCAGCAACAGCAAGCAGTTGTGTTGTAGCAACGAGCGGTAGCGCAGCAGTAACGAGCAGTAGTAGTGGCATAGAGCAAGAACAATGCGCAATAGTGACAGCGTGCAGCAATAGGAATGTGCAGCAATGCCGCAACACAGTGGTAGCATACTGCTGCTGACACTACTACGCAAGCAACTGCGCAGCTGGTGTTGAAGGTAAAGGCATAGTAGCAGTAGCAGTAGAGCGGAGCTTTCGAGCAACTTTCGCGTGGCTGCAGCAGAGCAGCCGCCCAACAGCGGTGAGAGTTGTCAACCAGGGAGAAGGAAAAGGGAGGGGGTGCTCAAGACAGTATTTTCATTGCTCACATCATCAGGTCTGTGCTGACGTCAGCAAACTCTTCCTTACATCACTACTTGCCTTAGTGAAATTCTGGGGTCGGAAGGTAAAAAATTGCCAGCGTTCCAACTCTGTGAGAAACGCCGACGGTTCTAAAATCGGACCAGTTTGATGTCTCGGTCCATAGTAAGCGCTGACATGGCTCTGATTGGTGAAAAGGGCAAAGGACCACTTGACCCTTCTCCCTCCTCCTCAAGGGTCATGATCCCACGCTTGCAGTCCATTGCGGATCTGCGGAGTCACGAGGATGAGATGCGCCATCAGCAGTAGGAGTACACTTACGCCATCCGCGTGCTCACTGATTTTCTTCGTTGTTTGTCCATGGCCCCTTAGCAGACATCTGGGGGAGTCTGCGGCTCCATACCTTCTGCATAGCAATCAGCATGTACACCAAGGAGAGCAGCAGGTTAGGACTTGCCCCTTCTGAGTCCTTTGGATGAGGACCTTGAGATGCCTGGTATGGAGGATCACATCCACGAGAGAGAGATCCGCGTGCCTCAGATGCGTCTCCGTCAGCTTCAGTCGCGTTCCGGTTCCTTGTTCTTGGAGATCCGTTCCTTGCCAGATCCCTACCTTGGCAATTTTCCTCGTTTCGGTGTCGTCCCCATCTCTCGTCCTCCCCAGCCTGTGGTTGCTCTCCCTACGGAGTGGCAAACTAAGGATACCGTTCCCATGCTATGTCAACGAGGACGGCTTTGACTGCTGGGAGACGCTCTTCCAGGTCTGGGTCACTTAAGATGGTGTATGGCCCTACAATCATAGTCTGTACCAGGTTACAAAGTGCGCTCAGGTACTGATAGCGGCTCGGATGATGCACAAACTCCTTTACGCCATGCCGCGCAAGACTATCGTGGACTTTTGCCCTTTTGTTGGAGAGGCCGACATAGGCTTGGGTGCTGATCCACATTAGGTCTAGGACTTGGCATTATCCTTGCTTGTTGCAGAGACGCACGCCACCTGGATGGCTCACATTTGCGCCTTTCACCCCCTTCATCAAGGACCTGCTGAGCCCGCGGCCAATTACTGGCAACGTGCCATGCACATCTACACACACATAGGGACTTTAGGAGGTACACAACTCAGGGCGCTTCGCACGCTCATGATCGGAGTTTGTCTCGAGCACACAGACATCTTCTCCGGATATAGCAATGCTATGCTTGAGCCCTTCTCCACCTCTCTTTTGCTTCTTCCTTGAATGCATCAGCTTTTCTTCCAGGTGACTTCGTCTTGCGAGGCAACCGTGGCCCATTAGAAGAGTCCCCTTGCTACAGCAGTCATCACGTCGTCGCCAACGTCCCTCTTACAATCCAATTCTCCATCCTTTGGCATACCCTCCTGTTCCCCCTCCACCCGGGCTACTCTGACTCAGATGTAGGGTGTGGCAGCTACGGCACAGGGGAAGAAGGGCAAAAAGAAGCGTGTTTTGGGCCAGTAGCAGTCGCAACAGCAGCACTCATCGGGCGGTAGCCGTGGACGTACGATCCACTGATACAATTGTGGAGGTGCTCATCGCTATACCGAGTACCAACAACCGCTCGACTTGGCGCGGATCACTCACAGTCTCCTGGCTGCACACACACAACGGGCTGCGGTTAGCAGCACAACCTCTGGTCGCACAACGACAATGACTGCAGCAGTTCCTGCTTCCCCACCGGCGAGTAGTGGTGACCCGGACCCGCATGAACGAACCATCCCCGAGCTCCGTCACATTTTGGCGCTTCGCATTCAGGGTGGTGCGAGTGTGTTGTCACAACTGGGTAGTTCACAGACTGGTTATTCGTCTATTCTCGTAGCTCGTGATGACTCGTGTGGGGGGGGCACAACTGGCATGCGATGATGATGGGCCTGACAGTACCGATTGGATTCATGAGTCTCACCTTTGTGCCCTTCGTCGTTCCTCCTCACCTGTTGCTCAGTGCTCGTCTGAGGTTAATTGTTCCATTGCTCGTTGTACAGTGACGTCCTCCGGTCATGATCCCGATGGTACTTGGATCATCGATTCTGGTGCCGCTCATCACATGACCTGTCGTCGTAGTGACTTTGTTTTCCTCGGTCCTATTCCATCTGTTCATTTCCTTTGCACAGGCTC
The DNA here is from genome assembly GCA_023375785.1 of Penium margaritaceum. Lineage (NCBI taxonomy): Eukaryota > Viridiplantae > Streptophyta > Zygnematophyceae > Desmidiales > Peniaceae > Penium > Penium margaritaceum. The sequence goes on along the minus strand of SZWC01004765.1, from coordinate 12,527 downwards.
TGGTCAGTCCTTGCCAGTCCAGGGTGTTGGGGTTGTGTGCTTCGATGGTCCGTCTGGCCCCATGTATCTTTCCGAGGTTTTTTTTGTGCCTGACCTTGAGCTCAGTTTGCTTTTTGTACGTGCCTGCACATTGATGGGACTCTCTGTGGAGCACATAAAGACTCCGCGATGGTGACTGCTATTGATACTCGCACTAGTGTTCTTTGTGCCTCTGTTGTGGACGATCTGTATCGTGTTTCTCAGATTTCTTCTTCTTCTTGCTCCCCCTCTCCTCTTGCTCATGTGTTTTCCACTGGTGTTATGTTTGATGAGCACCAACAATTATCGCATCATTACCTATGTCATGTGGTCTCCGACACTGTGTCAAAACTCATTCCGACACAACCGGCACTCGGTCTCAACGCGGCTGATTTCGAGAAGTCGTCTAAGACCGATTGTCTGTTCTACGCTCAGGGTAAGATGCATCGCTGCACGTACCCTCAATCTCGTTCTCAAGCACTTTGCCCCCTCGACTTGGTCTATTCAGACCTTCTCGTTCCTCTTCCTATCGAGTCTTTGTCCGATCGGGGCCAATACAACGTGACTCTGACTGATGACTTCACTGGGATGCGGTGGGTCTACAGCCTGCGTGAGAAGAGTAACGCCACTCTTGCGGTTCGCCTCTAGATAATGATGGCTAAGCGTCAGTCCCGCCACATGCTGCATACTTTCTGTTTTGATCGCGGCGGCGAGTTTCTTGGCGAGATGGATAGCTTTTTGCCAAGCACAGGGTTTTTCACCAGGTATCTGCTCTTGCTACTTCTCAGTAGGATGGTGTCTCTGAGCATTGCAACCTTACCATGGAGGATGCGGTTCGTGCTATGCGATCTGTGTGCAGTCTCTGAGATTCCTTCGCCTTTGAAGGATTGGCCTACATAAAGTGGGTTTAGAATCGCCTCCTGAACAGTCCCCTTCTGGACCACATTACACTGTACGAGCTCTCGTTTGGCCATCATGCCGATTTGCACCTCCCTCGTGTCTAGAAATCTGCGGCTTCTGTGTGGTACACCGAGGACCAACAAGGGTCCAAAGTCTCCCCGAGGGGTTGCTTGTGTGCCGTCGTGGGTATCTCCTTGTGGTCGAAGGCCTGGCAGGTTCGGGACCCCACCCGTCGTCGCATTGTTGAGCCTCGATACGCGCTCTTCTTTGAGTCTCTCACCTACCATGATCTGACCTCAATCGTGTCACTATCCGTCATGCACGTTCCTACGTGTGAGGTTTCTCGACGGATGGGGGAGTCTGGGTCCACAAGCACCTCTCATCCGGCTGATGTGTCCATTTTAGCCCCCTCCACTTCTCGGTCTCCGGCTCTTGATGACCCAATGATCATCGCTGTTGGCCCGGAGACCTCTCCAACATAGCCAGCTTCTACCCCTATGCCCTCGCACCCAACAGGCACCCATGACTCCGTACCTGTGTCCACTAGTACTCCTGCCTTTGTGCGTGGCCCTGCCTCGACTCTTGCTCCTACTGCCAGACCCAGTCCCGCGTCTCCCACACACGCATCTCCTCACACTGCATCACCTGCCCCTTTGCCACAGTCCTCACAAGATGTGGTCGTGCCTTTCTATGAGCTTGAGGTGAGCCCGTTGAGCCTAGGTTACTCGTGTGATCCCGGTGGTCGTCTCCGACCATTGGTCTCCGGAGTCTAGCGGGTGTCAGGGCCTGCACCCAGGCGCTCCACTCGTAGCATCACAAGTGGTGATCCCGGCACAATGCCCCTAGGCCTGAGTTTGCGCACAGATCACACAGAGGTACATCCAGAGTGCCATGTAGGGCACGATCTGGTCACTCGTGAGTTTCATATCGCTTGTGATGGAGCAGCTGACCTTGTGGTCGTGAGGCCCAGCACTGAGGCGTGTGTACTTGCCACTCAGAGCTCTCCCTTTATGGCGCCTAATCCAGGCACACTGAGGGAAGCTCTCACATCAGAGGATGCAGACGTAGGCTTTGCAGATGCATGCTTTCCATGTGCATGCCCCTCAATTGCATGCTTCTTAGTTGTGTGCTTTGCATGACTTGCATGCTCCTTGCTCATCAAGTGACATCACCTTGCATGCGCAACTCAGACACACGATGTACCCACGACCATGAATTCGTTTCATGAGAGCAGTATGTCCATGTCTTTGTTCATGTATTTGTCTATTTCTATGTCTATGTCTACATCTATGTCTATGTCTATGTCTATGTCTATGAAACTCTGTTGAGTAGGGCAAGCTAAAGGTCATGTCGTGGAGGGGTCACAACAGAGTGCAGAGGACGTCTGGTCCCTTCTCTCTCTTCAGAGGAAATCAAGGCTTGGCATGAGTACACGAGGATCAAGCGCGATGCCCTTGAATCCAGTGTAGGCGGTGACAGCCCAGTCCCACTAGCTACCACTGGCACTTCTACACCCACACTAATATTATTCACAATCATAGTTGTTGTCACAGAGTGTAGCTCTTGCAGTGACCTCATTGCAGCAATAGTCCTATCCCACATGCTTGGGTGCACCTAGTAGTCATTGGTTTTGGTGGTTGGTCGAATTTCTTCGACCTACGGCTGTTTGGTTGAGTTGCACGGTTGGGATCTCAACTTTTGCACATGGAAACCCGTTTTCACGTTTTTAAGCCACCTGGTTTCAGCACAGAGCATGTGCTGTATGGCACATGTGTCATCCAGCACGTGTCGGCCGGGCTTGCCTGCATCCGCCTTCCGTTTGCCCTCATCTTGTCTTAAGCACGCGCAGGCCTATGCCCATGCACTTTTCAATGGCTTGGGACAAATCGCCCCGCACCATGCCCTATCCGCGCATCCCTACGAGCCTTGCTGGGCTCGTGCACGACCGTTGACGCATGGTCCAACCACGGTTGGACCGTAGTTGGACCTTGTTGGATCCGCGCTCCCCCCTCGCTACCCGCTTCGCCGCCTGTCGCCCTAACCCTACAGAGCGTTAGGAGAGGTCGCATAGGATTTCAATTCGCAGTTCTATGTTGATGGCCCATTAAAGGTCCTATCTGGTTGACCGTGGTCCAACCTGCAAACCTACAAAACATTGCAAGAGGAAAGATATCCAGAAGGTGTGCATTGCTAAAACTGCGAGTGGATCTACTTCGATGGTCCCAGTGACATCAAAGCTGCCAGGCTCAACAAGCGGCCACACACAAACCTGCGATTTGCACCGAGACTAAAAATCGCAATCCCATGTGACCTCTCCTACGTAGACCCCTAGCCAATTTTTTCTTCAACATTGATCGCTTTGGCTGAAACTCGCAGATCCCAACCATGAGAGATGAAGCAGCAACACCGAAGCCTCCAATTTTTGTTGGTTTTGGTGGTTGAGTTCAACCAACCACGGAAACCAACGACGACCAGGCACACCCCTCATCTCGCGGGACGCATATCCTGTGCATGTTAGGGATGCATGCAGCAGCCCATGCTACAGCATCCATAGCAACACCCGTGTTAACTACCATGGTAACACTGTCATGCCGCCAGCTTGACAGGGCTTTGCTCTACTCCTGAGAAGTCGGATGGACAGGGAGAGGTGGGGAGAGGAAACAATCCTGGCCTTCCGAGGGGAGCCGGGGAGGAGTGGGCCACCCTAGAGGGAGCGGTGATGAAGAAGCAGTGGGATCCGATGGATGCCTGGCCAGCTTAGATGGAGGCCAATGTCTAGACGAGGAAGGCGGGACCAGAGGAGAGGTAGTGAGGAGGGCAGCGAATAATTGTATGACAGCGTATGTGGGTGAGGGAGGGGACGGGGAGGAGAGGGTACCAAGCAGGAGGCAGGAAAGTCCCATGGAGAGGAGGACAAGAGTGAGGGAGAATTGGATAAATGGGTGTGCATTGGGAGAGGACCACAAGAGACGACAAAGGGTGAGACGGACGGGGGTAGGAGAGACAGGGGAAGGAGGAGGCATGCTGAAAGAGGGTGATTCACCACAGGTCCATGGGGGGGAGGAGGCATGGAACAAACAAGAGCAAAGAGGGAGGGGGCGGGTAGGGAGGGGGCAGATGAGGGGGTAGACTGTGGCACATGGGACACAGGAAAAGGAGATGGGGGAGGGACAAGTATGGAGATAGAGGTGCTGGAGGTGCTGGATGTGAGAACAAGGAGGAGGAGGAGTTGAAGGAGGAGGAGGAGGGGGAGGCAGGAGAGACCTCAGAGGGAGCCCAGCAAGGAGAGGTGTAGCCATGGACTAGAGGGAGAGTGCCGAATGAGGATACATTTTCGGCCTCACGAGTTGGGATGAGAAGAGAGAGGGGATGCATCTCGCCATTCGTATGCAGGTGGACAGTGGGCGTAGCACTCCGTAGCGTTTGGTTCTTATGGATTAGTAGTGATGAGGACCACACTAGGACCAGAGGAGCAAGGAAAATGCCGGGAAGAGAGACGACACAGGAGGATGGGGCGATAGGGGAGCAAGGCCAGGCGAGGGCTGAGGAGAAAAGCTGCAAAGGGATGAGGGAGGAGAACAGAGCCAGGGATGGAGGGGGAGTAGAAGGGGGATGCCAGGAGGACGGCTGCCTCCATGGACTAGTAAGCTATTAGGAACCTCCTTCCGATACCTCCAAGGATAGAGGTGGATGGGTTCAGGCCTCACTAAGACCAAGGAAGAGCCTGGTATGAAAGGTGCTACCCTATTGACTCCCACCATTCCATTGTCCAGCACCTGGGTGTTTGTGGGCCTCGGTGTCGAAGAAGGCCTGGGTGAATTCTTGGGGGTTGAGACACAAAGGATGAGAGCTTGGAGAGGCCCTACAGGTAACTGGAGGACAGAACGAGCAGTGCCGATGGATGGGGCTGGGGCGTGAGGAGATAGGGATTGATTTGAGGAGGCATTGGAAGAGCAAGAGGGAGCAGAACGGGACCATGCAGGAGGCAAGAAAAGTGAGGAGGCAGGGGGGCAGTGGCAAGCGGGGTGCTCAAAGGGGTTGACTGTTGTCATGGAGGAGAGGCAAAGGGAGACCGTGTTACAGAGTGGGGGAGAGGAAATATTTGTACTGGTGTGCAGGCCATTTTGGTGGTGTCCATGGATGGGATACAGATTTGTTAACAGAGTCATTCTGGGGAAGTCTGTCATTTGGCGGCAAGGTACAGGGGCTGGTGCATAGAGGCGGTGCTTTGGAGGGGGAAGGCAGCTCTGCGGGAGAGACACTCGGGGTGATGCAGAGGGACAGCGGGAGGAGAGAGGGGGTGGGAGGAGGCCATCCGAGGTTCAAGAGGAGGCTAGGGAGGAGTGGTGTGCAAGGTTGAGAGCATAAGTAGTGGGTTTGGTAGCACCAGAGCACGTCCTGAGATTGGCAGGATGGTAGCTAGAGCATGGGAAAATTTGAGAGAAGAAGGCAGTTTATAGGGAGCCCACATGGGAGAGACGGGTTTTGACACAGCAGACACAATGCGACAGGGAGCAAGGTGGAGCAAGAGGAGAGGAGGGAGAGGAGCATGGAGGGAGATGGGTGAGGCATGGTTAACCGTGCCCTGTTTATGCACGACACATTCACTGTATTAAGCAGGTAGGATCGGGTAGTTTCCACGAATTTTTCTTAAGAGGTATTCATCTTCTATTCATGTGGAAAGCTATGTACACTAGACGTATGCCTTAAGAATTGGATGTTCCAATATCACGGTGAAGAAACGTTTATTATATTCTGGATGAAACGTATAGTTGAGGTACATATGTTTTCAAGTATGGGCGTTATTCCAAATGCTTGAAGACGCGTCCCAGCTACACTGTGCCAATATGTTTCACCCCCCTGGATGTTCACTTTCCGAATTCTGGACTTCCCCCCTGCATACTGTCGGGAGTATTGGTGCATTGTAGCTGGTGTGTGTATTGTACAGAAATGATCTTTGTACACTAGTGTTTCTAATACACCAGTGTCTTTCTTTACACGTCCATGAGATACAGAGAACATATACACTATCCCAATGCAATTTAGCTTTGGGGGGAGGGGCAGCATGGGATCCGATTCTCCCCCCTCCCCCCCTCCCAAAAGGGTAAAATATATTGGCATAGTGTAGCTGGGAAGTGTTTTTTTTTTTCATGTGATACAACAAAAAACCATGCACTAATGTATCTCGGCTCATCAACCGCAGATCGGCAACACTCGACGATCCACGATCAGGGATCACTATCCACAGACATCTATGGATAGACGACAATCGACGATTGAAGATCAACGATAGTTGAAAAATAGGCGACGTCAAAAGGTTAGGATATCAGACAAAAAAAACAGACACCACGTAGTCCGGATCTCTCCCCCACCCCCCCCCCCC
>SZWC01004764.1:147324-167337 GCA_023375785.1 Penium margaritaceum | reverse complement strand
GTTGTGCCAGAGTTGTGCCTGAGTTGTGCCAGAGTTGTGCCAGAGCTGTGCCGAGTTGTGCCATAGTTGTGCCATAGTTGTGCCACAGTTGTGCCAGAGTTGTGCCAGAGTTGTGCCACAAATCTGCCAGAGTTGTGCCATAGGTGAGCCAGAGTTGTGCTAAAGTTGTGCAGGAGTTGTGCCAGAGTTGTGCCATAGTTGTGCCAGAGTTGTGCCAGAGTCGTGCCAGAGTTGTGCGAGGGTTGTGCCAGAGTTGTACCAGAGTTGTGCCACAGTTGTGCCGTGTTATGCCGGAGCAGTGCCAGAGTTGTGCCAGAGTTGTGCCAGAGTTGTGCCACAGTTGTGCCAGAGTTGTGCAAGAGTTGTGCCAGAGTTGTGCCATAGTTGTGCCAGAGTTGTGCCATAGTTGTGCCAGAGCTGTGCCTGTGTTGGGCCGGAGCTGTGCCAGAGTTATGCAAGAGTTGTTCCAGGGTTATGCAAGAGTTGTGCCAGACTTGTGCTAGAAATGTGCCAGAATTGTGCGAGAGTTGTGCCAGAGTTGTGCCAGAGTTGTGCCAGAGTTATGCAAGAGTTGTTCCAGGGTTATGCAAGAGTTGTGCCAGACTTGTGCTAGAAATGTGCCAGAATTGTGCGAGAGTTGTGCCAGAGTTGTGCCAGAGTTGTGCCAGAGCTGTGCCGAGTTATGCCATAGTTGTATCACAGTTGTGCCAGATTTGTGCCTGAGTTATGCCAGAGTTGTGCCAGAGCTGTGCCGAGTTGTGCCAGACTTGTGCCAGAGTCGTGCCAGAATTGTGCCAGAGTTGTGCCTAAATTGTGCCAGAGTTGTGCCAGAGTTCTCCCAGAGTTGTGCCATAGTTGTGCTAGAGTTATACCAGAGATGTCCAAGAGTTGTCCCAGAGTTGTGCCACAGTTGTGCCAGAGTTGTGCCATATTTGTGCCAGAGTTTTTCCATGGCTATGCCAGTGTTGGGCCAGAGCTGTGCCAGAGCTATGCAAGAGTTGTGCCAGGGTTATGCGAGAGTTGTGCCAAAGTTGTGCCAGAGTTGTGCCATAGTTGTGCCAGAGTTCTGCCATAGTTGTGCCAGTGTTGTGCCAGAGTTGTGCCAGAGTTGTGCCAGCATTGTGCCAGAGTTGTGCCAAAGGTCTGCCAGAGTTGTGCCAGAGTTGTGCCAAAGTTGTGCCAGAGTTGTGCCAGAGTCATGCCGGAGTCGTGCCAGAGTCGTGCCAAAGTAGTCCCAGAGTTGTGCCAGAGTTGTGCCTGAGTTGTGCAAGAGAGTTTTGCCAGTATTTTGCCAGGGTTGTGCCAGAGTAGTGCCAGAGTTGTACCATATTTGTGCCATAGTTATACCAGAGTTGTCCCAGAGTTGTGCCTGAGTTGTGCCTGAGTTGTGCCAGAGTTGTGCCAGAGTTGTGCCAGAGTTGTGCCAGAGTTGTGCGGGAGTTGTGCCAGAGTTGTGCCATAGTTGTGCCAGAGTTGTCCCAGAGTTGTGCCAGAGTTGTGCCAGAGTTATACCAGAGTTGTCCCAGAGTTGTGCCAGAGTTGTGCCAGAGTCGTGCCAGAGTCGTGCCAGAGTTGTGCCAGAGTTGTGCCAACGTTGTGCCCGAGTTGCGCCAGAGTTGTGCCAGAGTTGTGCCAGAGGCGTGCCAGACTTGTGCCAGAGTCATGCCAGAGTTGTGGCAGAGTTGTGCCAAAGGTGTGCCAGAGTTGTGCCAGAGTTCTCCCATAGTTGTACCAGAGTTGTGCCAGAGTTATACCAGAGTTGTCCCAGAGTTGTGCCAGAGTTGTGCCAGAGTCGTGCCAGAGTCGTGCCAGAGTTGTGCCAGAGTTGTGCCAACGTTGTGCCCGAGTTGCGCCAGAGTTGTGCCAGAGTTGTGCCAGAGGCGTGCCAGACTTGTGCCAGAGTCATGCCAGAGTTGTGGCAGAGTTGTGCCAAAGGTGTGCCAGAGTTGTGCCAGAGTTCTCCCATAGTTGTACCAGAGTTGTGCCAGAGTTATACCAGAGTTGTCCCAGAGTTGTGCCAGAGTTGTGCCAGAGTCGTGCCAGAGTCGTGCCAGAGTTGTGCCAGAGTTGTGCCAACGTTGTGCCCGAGTTGCGCCAGAGTTGTGCCAGAGTTGTGCCAGAGGCGTGCCAGACTTGTGCCAGAGTCATGCCAGAGTTGTGGCAGAGTTGTGCCAAAGGTGTGCCAGAGTTGTGCCAGAGTTCTCCCATAGTTGTACCAGAGTTGTGCCAGAGTTATACCAGAGTTGTCCCAGAGTTGTGCCAGAGTTGTGCCAGAGTCGTGCCAGAGTCGTGCCAGAGTTGTGCCAGAGTTGTGCCAACGTTGTGCCCGAGTTGCGCCAGAGTTGTGCCAGAGTTGTGCCAGAGGCGTGCCAGACTTGTGCCAGAGTCATGCCAGAGTTGTGGCAGAGTTGTGCCAAAGGTGTGCCAGAGTTGTGCCAGAGTTCTCCCATAGTTGTACCAGAGTTGTGCCAGAGTTATACCAGAGTTGTCCCAGAGTTGTGCCAGAGTTGTGCCAGAGTCGTGCCAGAGTCGTGCCAGAGTTGTGCCAGAGTTGTGCCAACGTTGTGCCCGAGTTGCGCCAGAGTTGTGCCAGAGTTGTGCCAGAGGCGTGCCAGACTTGTGCCAGAGTCATGCCAGAGTTGTGGCAGAGTTGTGCCAAAGGTGTGCCAGAGTTGTGCCAGAGTTCTCCCATAGTTGTACCAGAGTTGTGCCAGAGTTATACCAGAGTTGTCCCAGAGTTGTGCCAGAGTTGTGCCAGAGTCGTGCCAGAGTCGTGCCAGAGTTGTGCCAGAGTTGTGCCAACGTTGTGCCCGAGTTGCGCCAGAGTTGTGCCAGAGTTGTGCCAGAGGCGTGCCAGACTTGTGCCAGAGTCATGCCAGAGTTGTGGCAGAGTTGTGCCAAAGGTGTGCCAGAGTTGTGCCAGAGTTCTCCCATAGTTGTACCAGAGTTGTGCCAGAGTTATACCAGAGTTGTCCCAGAGTTGTGCCAGAGTTGTGCCTGAGTTGTGCCAGAGTTGTGCCAGAGCTGTGCCGAGTTGTGCCAGAGTTGTGCCAGAGTTGTGCCAGAGGCGTTCCAGACTTGTGCCAGAGTCGTGCCAGAGTTGTTCCAGAGTTGTGCCAAAGTTGTGCCAGAGTTGTGCCAGAGTTCTCCCATAGTTGTACCAGAGTTGTGCCAGAGTTATACCAGAGTTGTCCCAGAGTTGTGCCAGAGTTGTGCCATAGTTGTGCCAGAGTTGTGCCAGATTTGTGCCAGAGTTTTGCCATCGCTGTGCCAGTGTTGGGCCAGAGCTGTGCCAGAGCTATGCAAGAGTTGTGCCAGGGTTATGCGAGAGTTGTGCCAGAGTTGTGCCAGAGTTGTGCCAGAGTTGTGCCATAGTTGTGCCAGTGTTGTGCCAGAGTTATGCCAGAGATGTGCCAGCGTTGTGCCAGAGTTGTGCCATAGTTGTGCCAGAGTTGTGACAGAGTTGTGCCAGAGTTGTGCCTGAGTTGTGCCAGAGTTGTGAAAGAGTCATGCCAAAGTCGTGCCAGGGTCGTGCCAAAGTCGTGCCAGAGTCGTGCTGGAGTTCTGCCAGAGTTGTGCCAGAGTTGTGCCAGAGTTGTGCCAGAGTTGTGCCAGAGTTGTGCCAGAGTTGTGCCAGTATTTTGCCTGGGTTGTGCCATAGTTGTGCCAGAGTTGTGCCAGAGTTGTGCCGGAGTTGAGCTAGAGTTGTGCCAGAGTTGTGCCAGAGTTGTCCCAGAGTTGTGCCAGAGTTGTGCCTGAGTTGTGCCAGAGTTGTGCCAGAGTTGTGCCGGAGTTGAGCTAGAGTTGTGCCAGAGTTGTGCCAGAGTTGTCCCAGAGTTGTGCCAGAGTTGTGCCTGAGTTGTGCCAGAGTTGTGCCAGAGTTGTGCCGGAGTTGAGCTAGAGTTGTGCCAGAGTTGTGCCAGAGTTGTCCCAGAGTTGTGCCAGAGTTGTGCCTGAGTTGTGCCAGAGTTGTGCCAGAGTTGTGCCGGAGTTGAGCTAGAGTTGTGCCAGAGTTGTGCCAGAGTTGTCCCAGAGTTGTGCCAGAGTTGTGCCTGAGTTGTGCCAGAGTTGTGCCAGAGTTGTGCCGGAGTTGAGCTAGAGTTGTGCCAGAGTTGTGCCAGAGTTGTCCCAGAGTTGTGCCAGAGTTGTGCCTGAGTTGTGCCAGAGTTGTGCCAGAGTTGTGCCGGAGTTGAGCTAGAGTTGTGCCAGAGTTGTGCCAGAGTTGTCCCAGAGTTGTGCCAGAGTTGTGCCTGAGTTGTGCCAGAGTTGTGCCAGAGTTGTGCCGGAGTTGAGCTAGAGTTGTGCCAGAGTTGTGCCAGAGTTGTCCCAGAGTTGTGCCAGAGTTGTGCCAGAGTTGCGCCAGAGTTGTGCCAGAGTTGTGCCAGAGTTGTGCCAGAGTTGTGCCAGAGTTGTGCCAGAGTTGTGCCAGAGTTGTGCCAGAGTTGTGCCAGAGTTGTGCCAGAGTTGTGCCAGACTTGTGCCATCGTTTTGCCAGAGTTATGCCATATTTGTGCATGAGTTGTGCGAGAGGTTTGCCAGAGTTATGCCAGAGTTGTGGCAGAGTTGTTCCAGAGTTGTGCCAGAGTTGTGCCATAGTTGTGCCATAGTTGTGCCAGAGTTGTGCAAGAGTTGTGCCAGAGATAAGCCATAGTTGTGCCATAGGTGAGCCAGAGTTGTGCCAGAGTTGTGCAAGAGTTGTGCCAGAGTTGTGCCAGAGTTGTTCCAGAGTTGTGCCAGAGTTGTACCAGAGTTGTGCTAGAGTTGTGCCGAGTTATGGCAGAGTTGTGCCAGAGTTGTGCCAGATATGTGCCAGAGTTGTGCGTGAATTGTGCCAGAGTTGTGCCAGAGTTGTGCCAGAGTTGTACCAGAGTTGTGCGAGAGCTGTGCCAGTGTTGGGCCAGAGCTGTGTCAGAGTTATGCAATAGTTGTGCCAGAGTTATGCAAGAGTTGTGCCAGAGTTGTGCCAGAGTTGTGCCAGACTTGTGCCAGAGTTGTGCCAGAGTTGTGCCTGAGTTGTGCCAGAGGCATTCCAGACTTGTGCCATAGTCGTGCCAGAGTTGTGCCAGAGTTGTGCCAAAGTTGTGCCAGAGTTGTGCCAGAGTTCTTCCATTGTTGTGCTAGAGTTGTGCCAGAGTTATACCAGAGTTGTCCCCGAGTTGTGCCAGAGTTGTGCCACAATTGTGCCAGAGTTGTGCCAGATTTGTGCCAGAGTTTTGCCATGGCTGTGCCAGTGTTGGGCCAGAGCTGTGCCAGAGCTATGCAAGAGTTGTGCCAGGGTAATGCGAGAGTTGTGCCAGAGTTGTGCCAGAGTTGTGCCAGAGTTGTGCCAGAGTTGTGCCAGTGTTGTGCCAGAGTTGTGCCAGAGTTGTGCCAGAGTTGTGTCAGAGTTGTGCCAGAGTTGTGCCAGAGTGGTGCCAGAGTTGTGCCAGAGTTGTGCCATAAGTGTGCCAGAGTTGTGCCAGAGTTGTACCAGAGTTGTGCTAGAGTTGTGCCGAGTGATGGCAGAGTTGTGCCAGAGTTGTGCCAGAGTGGTGCCAGAGTTGTGCCAGAGTTGTGCCATAAGTGTGCCAGAGTTGTGCCAGAGTTGTACCAGAGTTGTGCTAGAGTTGTGCCGAGTGATGGCAGAGTTGTGCCAGAGTTGTGCCAGAGTGGTGCCAGAGTTGTGCCAGAGTTGTGCCATAAGTGTGCCAGAGTTGTGCCAGAGTTGTACCAGAGTTGTGCTAGAGTTGTGCCGAGTGATGGCAGAGTTGTGCCAGAGTTGTGCCAGAGTGGTGCCAGAGTTGTGCCAGAGTTGTGCCATAAGTGTGCCAGAGTTGTGCCAGAGTTGTACCAGAGTTGTGCTAGAGTTGTGCCGAGTGATGGCAGAGTTGTGCCAGAGTTGTGCCAGAGTGGTGCCAGAGTTGTGCCAGAGTTGTGCCATAAGTGTGCCAGAGTTGTGCCAGAGTTGTACCAGAGTTGTGCTAGAGTTGTGCCGAGTGATGGCAGAGTTGTGCCAGAGTTGTGCCAGAGTGGTGCCAGAGTTGTGCCAGAGTTGTGCCATAAGTGTGCCAGAGTTGTGCCAGAGTTGTACCAGAGTTGTGCTAGAGTTGTGCCGAGTGATGGCAGAGTTGTGCCAGAGTTGTGCCAGAGTGGTGCCAGAGTTGTGCCAGAGTTGTGCCATAAGTGTGCCAGAGTTGTGCCAGAGTTGTACCAGAGTTGTGCTAGAGTTGTGCCGAGTGATGGCAGAGTTGTGCCAGAGTTGTGCCAGAGTGGTGCCAGAGTTGTGCCAGAGTTGTGCCATAAGTGTGCCAGAGTTGTGCCAGAGTTGTACCAGAGTTGTGCTAGAGTTGTGCCGAGTGATGGCAGAGTTGTGCCAGAGTTGTGCCAGAGTGGTGCCAGAGTTGTGCCAGAGTTGTGCCATAAGTGTGCCAGAGTTGTGCCAGAGTTGTACCAGAGTTGTGCTAGAGTTGTGCCGAGTGATGGCAGAGTTGTGCCAGAGTTGTGCCAGAGTGGTGCCAGAGTTGTGCCAGAGTTGTGCCATAAGTGTGCCAGAGTTGTGCCAGAGTTGTACCAGAGTTGTGCTAGAGTTGTGCCGAGTGATGGCAGAGTTGTGCCAGAGTTGTGCCAGAGTGGTGCCAGAGTTGTGCCAGAGTTGTGCCATAAGTGTGCCAGAGTTGTGCCAGAGTTGTACCAGAGTTGTGCTAGAGTTGTGCCGAGTGATGGCAGAGTTGTGCCAGAGTTGTGCCAGAGTGGTGCCAGAGTTGTGCCAGAGTTGTGCCATAAGTGTGCCAGAGTTGTGCCAGAGTTGTACCAGAGTTGTGCTAGAGTTGTGCCGAGTGATGGCAGAGTTGTGCCAGAGTTGTGCCAGAGTGGTGCCAGAGTTGTGCCAGAGTTGTGCCATAAGTGTGCCAGAGTTGTGCCAGAGTTGTACCAGAGTTGTGCTAGAGTTGTGCCGAGTGATGGCAGAGTTGTGCCAGAGTTGTGCCAGAGTGGTGCCAGAGTTGTGCCAGAGTTGTGCCATAAGTGTGCCAGAGTTGTGCCAGAGTTGTACCAGAGTTGTGCTAGAGTTGTGCCGAGTGATGGCAGAGTTGTGCCAGAGTTGTGCCAGAGTGGTGCCAGAGTTGTGCCAGAGTTGTGCCATAAGTGTGCCAGAGTTGTGCCAGAGTTGTACCAGAGTTGTGCTAGAGTTGTGCCGAGTGATGGCAGAGTTGTGCCAGAGTTGTGCCAGAGTGGTGCCAGAGTTGTGCCAGAGTTGTGCCATAAGTGTGCCAGAGTTGTGCCAGAGTTGTACCAGAGTTGTGCTAGAGTTGTGCCGAGTGATGGCAGAGTTGTGCCAGAGTTGTGCCAGAGTGGTGCCAGAGTTGTGCCAGAGTTGTGCCATAAGTGTGCCAGAGTTGTGCCAGAGTTGTACCAGAGTTGTGCTAGAGTTGTGCCGAGTGATGGCAGAGTTGTGCCAGAGTTGTGCCAGAGTGGTGCCAGAGTTGTGCCAGAGTTGTGCCATAAGTGTGCCAGAGTTGTGCCAGAGTTGTACCAGAGTTGTGCTAGAGTTGTGCCGAGTGATGGCAGAGTTGTGCCAGAGTTGTGCCAGAGTGGTGCCAGAGTTGTGCCAGAGTTGTGCCATAAGTGTGCCAGAGTTGTGCCAGAGTTGTACCAGAGTTGTGCTAGAGTTGTGCCGAGTGATGGCAGAGTTGTGCCAGAGTTGTGCCAGAGGTGTGCCAGAGTTGTGCCAGAGTTGTGCGAGTTGTGCCATAGTTGTGCCAGAGTTGTGCCAGAGTCGCGCCAGAGCTGTGCCAGAGTTGTGCCAGAGTTGTGCCAGAGTTGTGCCAGAGCTGTGCTAGAGTCATGCCAGACGTGTGCCAGAGTTGTGCCAAAGTCGTGCCAGAGTTGTGCCAGGGTTCGCCCAGACCTGTGTGAGAGTTGTGCCAGAGTTGTGCCCGAGTTGTGCGAGTTGTGCCAGAGTTGTGCCACAGTTGTGCCAGAGTCGTGCTAGAGCTGTGCTAGAGTTGTGCCAGACATGTGCCAGAGTTGTGCCACACTTGTGCCATAGTGGTGCCATAGTTGTGCCAGAGTTGTGCCAGGGTTGTGCCAGAGTCGTGCCATAGTTGTGCCAGAGTTGTGCTAGAGTTGTGCCAGAGTTGTGCCATAGTGGTGCCGTAGTTGTGCCAGAGTTGTGCCAACGTTGTGCCAGAGGTTTGCCAGAGTTGTGCTAGAGTTGTGCCAGAGTTGTGCCAGAGTTGTGCCGGAGCTGTGCCAGGGTTGTACCAGAGTTGTGCCATAGTTTTTCCTGAGTTGTGCCATAGTTGTGCCAGAGTTGTTCCAAAGTTGTGCCAGAGTTGTGCCAGACATGTGCCATAGTTGTGCCATAGTTGTGCCAGAGTTGTGCCAGAGTTGTGCCAGAGTTGTGCCAACGTTGTGCCAGAGTTGTGCCAGAGTTGTGCCAGGGTTGTGCCAGAGATGTGCCAGAGTTGTGCCATAGTTGTGCCAGAGTAGTGCCAGAGTTGTGCCAAGTTATGAAAGAGTTGTGCCAGAGTTGTGCCAGAGTCGTGCCTTACTTGTGCCTGAGTCGTACCAGAGTTGTGCAAGAGTTGTGCGAAAGTTGTGCCAGGGTTGTGCCAGAGTTCTTCCAGAGTTGTGCCAGAGTTGTGCCAGAGTTGTGCCAGAGTTATACCAGAGTTTTCCCAAAGTTGTGCCTGAGTTGTGCCAGAATTGTTCCAGAGTTGTGCCAGAGTTGTGCCAGAGCTGTGCCAGTGTTGGGCCAGAGCTGTGCCATAGTCATGCAAGAGTTGTGCCAGGGTGATGCGAGAGTTGTGCCATAGCTGTGCCATAGTTGTGCCAGAGTTGTGCCAGAGTTGTGCTAGAGTTGTGCCATGGTTGTGCCAGAGTTGTGCCAGAGTTGTGCCAGAGTTGTGCCAGAGTGGTGCCAGAGTTGTGCCATAGGTGTGCCAGATTTTTTCCAGAGTTGTGCAAGAGTTGTCCCAGAGTTGTGCCAGAGTTGTGCCTGAGTTGTGCCTGAGTTGTGCCAGAGTTGTGCCAGAGATGTGCCAGAGTTGTGCCACAGTTGTGTCAGCGTTGTGCCAGAGTTGTGCGAGAGTTGTGCTAGAGTTGTGCCAGAGTTGTGCCAAAGATGTGCCAGAGTTGTGCCACAGTTGTGTCAGCGTTGTGCCAGAGTTGTGCGAGAGTTGTGCTAGAGTTGTGCCAGAGTTGTGCCAAAGATGTGCCAGAGTTGTGCCACAGTTAGGCCACAGTTGTGCCAGAGTTGTGCCAGAATCGTGCCAGAGTTGTGTCAGAGTTGTGCTAGAGAAGTGCCAGAGTCGTGCCAGAGTTGTGCCATAGTTGTGCCGAATTATGCCAGAGTTGTGCCAGAGTAGTGCGAGAGTCGTGCCAGACTTGTGCAAAGGTCGTGCCAGAGTTGTGCCAGAGTTGTGCCAATGTTGTGCCAAAGTTGTCCCAGAGGTGTGCCAGAGTTGTGCCATAGTTATACCAGAGTTGTCCCATAGTTGTGTCAGATTTGTGCCAGAGTTGTGCCAGAGTTGTGCTTGAGTTGTGCCAGAGTTGTGCCATAGCTGTGCAAGTGTTGGGCCAGAGCTGTGCCAGAGTCATGCAATAGTTGTGCCTGGATTATGCGAGAGTTGTGCCAGAGTTGTGCCAGAGTTGTGCCAGAGTTGTGCCAGAGTTGTGCCAGAGTTGTGCCAGAGTTGTGCCAGATTTGTGTCATGCATGTGCCAGAGTTGTGCCAGAGTTGTGCCAGAGTTGTGCCGAAATTGTGCCATAGGTGTGCCAGAGCTGTGACAGAGTTGTACAAGAGTTGTGCCAGAGTTGTGCCAGAGCTGTGCCAGAGTTGTGCCAGAGTTGTGCCAGAGTTGCGCCAGAGTTGTGCCAGAGTTGTGCCAGGGTTGTACCAGAGTTGTACCAGAGTTGTGCCATAGTTGTGCCAGATTTGTGCCGAGTTGTGCCAGAGTTGTGCCAGAGTTGTACCAGAGTCGTGCCAAAGCCGGGTCACATAAACCAGAGCCGGGTCACAGAAACAAAAGCCGGGTCATAGAAACCAAAGCCGGGTCATAGAAACCAAAGCCGGATCAGATAAACCAAAGCCGGGTCACAGGACCCAAAGCCGGGTCACACAAACCAAAGCCGGGTCACAGAAACCAAAGCCGGGTCACATAAACCAAAGCCGGGTCACAGAAACCAAAGCCGGGTCACTGCAACCAAAGTCAGGTTACATAAACCAACGCCGGGTCACAGAAACCAGAAGTGGGTCAGAGAAACCAATGCCGGGTCACAGAAACCAAAGCTGGGTCACAGAAACCAAAGCCGGGTCACTGCAACCAAAGTCAGGTTACATAAACCAACGCCGGGTCACAGAAACCAGAAGTGGGTCAGAGAAACCAATGCCGGGTCACAGAAACCAAAGCTGGGTCACAGAAACCAAAGCCGTGTCACAAAAACCAACGCTGGGTCACATAAACCAAAACTGGGTCACAGAAACCAAAGCTGTGTCACAGAAACCAAAGCCGGGTCACAAAAACCAAAGCCGGGTCACAGAAACCAAAGCCGTGTCACAAAAACCAACGCTGGGTCACATAAACCAAAACTGGGTCACAGAAACCAAAGCTGTGTCACAGAAACCAAAGCCGGGTCACAAAAACCAAAGCCGGGTCACAGAAACCAAATACGGGTCACTGGAAAAAAAAAACGGTCCCATAAACTTGCACGCTAGTTGCACCCTAGTTGTGCCCTAGTTGTGCCCTAGTTGTGCCATAGTTGTACTCTATATACACCCTAGCTGTGTCCTCGTTGCGCCCTCGTTGCGCCCTCGTTGCGCCCTTGTTGTACCCTCATTGCGCCCTAGTTGCGCCCCAAATGCACCCAACTTGCGCCAAAGCTGTGCCCTAGTTAGGCCCTAGTTGCGCCCTAGTTGCTCCTTAGTTACGCCTTAGTTGCGCCCTAGTTGCGCCATGGTTGCGCCCTAGTTGCGCCATAGTTGCACCTTAGTTGTGCCCTAGTTGCGTCCTACTTGTGCCCTACTTACGCCCTACTTGCGTCCTAGTTGCACCCTAGTTGCGCCCTAGTCGCGTCCTAGTTGCACACTAGTTGCACCCTAGTTGCACCATTCTTGCGCCCTTACTGCACCCTACTTACGCCCTACTGGCGCCCTTCTTATGCCCTACTTACACCTTAGTTGAGCACTAGCTACACCCTAGTTGTGCCCTAGTTACACCCTAGTTGCGTCTTACTTGCGCCCTACTTACGCCCTGATCGCGCCCTAGTTGCGCCCTAGTTGCACCCTACTTGCGCCCTAGTTGCGCCCTAGTTGCACCCTAGTTGCGTCTTACTTGCGCCCTACTTACGCCCTGATCGCGCCCTAGTTGCGCCCTAGTTGCACCCTACTTGCGCCCTAGTTGCGCCCTAGTTGCACCCTACTTGCACCCTAGTTGCACTCTACTTGCGCCCTAGTTGTGCCCTAGTTGCTTCCTAGTTGCGCCCTAGTTGCACCCTAGTTGCAACCTAGTTGCGTCCTAGTTGTGCCCTAGTTCTGCCCTAGTTGCGCCCTATTTGCACCCTAGTTGCACCCTAGTTGCGCCCTAGTTGTGCCCTAGTTGCTTCCTAGTTGCGCCCTAGTTGCACCCTAGTTGCAACCTAGTTGCGTCCTAGTTGTGCCCTAGTTCTGCCCTAGTTGCGCCCTATTTGCACCCTAGTTGTACCCTAGTTGCATCCTAGTTGCGCCCTAGTTGCGCCGTAGTTGCGCCCTAGTTACGCCCTAGTTGCGCCCTGGTTGCACCCTAGTTGTGCCCTAGTTGTACCCTAGCTGCGCCCTAGCTGCGCCCTAGTTGCGCCCTAGTTCCGTCCTAGTTGCGCCCTAGTTGCGCCCTAGTTGCGCCCTAGATGCCAACTAGTTGCACCCTACTTGCGCCCTACGTGCGCCCTACTTGTGTCCTATTTGGCCTCAGTTGGACACTAGCTGTGCCCTAGTTGTATCCTAGTTGCGCCCTAGATGCGTCCTACTTGTGCCCTACTTGTGCCCTAGTTGCGCCTTTGTTACGCACTAGTTGCGCCCTAGTTATGCCTTAGTTGCGCCCTAGTTGCGCCATTGTTTCGCTCTAGTTGTGCCATAGTTGTGCCCTAGTTACGTCCTAGTTGCGCCATAGTTACACCCTAGTTACGTTCTAGTTACGCCCTAGTTGTGCCCTAGTTGCGCCCTAGTCGCGCCCTAGTTACGCCCTAGTTGCGCCCTAGTTGCGCCCTAGTTGCGCCCTAGTTGCACCCTATTTGGGCCCTTATTGCACCCTACTTGCGCCCTACTGGCACCCTTCTTGCGCCCTAGTTGTGCCTTAGTTGGACACCAGCTACGCCCTAGGTGTGCCCTAGTTGCGCGGTAGTTGCATCCTACTTGTGCCCTACTTGCGCGCTAGTTGCACCTTAGTAGCGCCTTAGTTGCGCCCAACTTGCGCACTAGTTGCTCCCTAGTTGCACCCTGGTTGCGCCCTAGTTGTGCCCTACTTGAACTCTAGTTTCGTTCTAGTTGCACCCTACTTGCGCCCTATTTGCGCCCTATTTGCGCCCTAGTTGCGCTCTAGTTGCGCCCAACTTGTGCCCTAGTTGCGCCTTAGTTTCGCCTAGTTGCGCCCAACTTGCACACTAGTTACAACGTAGTTGCGCCCTAGTTGCGCCCTAGTTGCGCCCTAGTTACGTCCTCGTTACGCCCTACTTGCGCCCTACTTGCGACCTAGTTGCACCCTAGTTGCGCCCTATTTGTGCCCTGCTTGCGCCCTAGGTGAGTCCTAGTTGCGCCCTAGTTGCACCCTAGTTGCATCCTTCTTACACCCTTATTGCACCAAACATACACTCTACTAGCGCCCTACTTGCGTCCTTGCTGCGCCTCAGCTGGGCACTAGCTACGCCCTAGTTGTGCCCTAGTTGCGCCCTAGTTGCGTCTTACTTGCACCCTACTTGCGCCCTAGTTGCACCCTAGTTGCGTCATACTTGCACCCTAGTTGCGCCTAAGTTGGGCACTAGCTACGCCCTAGTTGTGCCCTAGTTGCGCCCTAGTTGCGTCTTACTTGCACCCTACTTGCGCCCTAGTTGCACCCTAGTTGCGTCATACTTGCACCCTAGTTGCGCCCTAGTTACGCCCTGCGTGTGCGCACTAGTTGCGCACAAGCTGCACCCTACTTGCGCCCTACTTGTACCCTACTTACACCCTAGTTGCGCCTAAGTTGGGCACTAGCTACACCCTAGTTGTACCCTAGTTGCGCCCTAGTTGCGTCCTATTTGTGCCATATTTGCACCCTAGTTGCGCCTTAGGTGCGCCCTAGTTGTGCCCTAGTTGCGCCCTAGTTGTGCCCTATTTGCACCCTAGTTGCGCCCTTATTGCGCCCTAGTTGCACCCTAATTGCGCCTTAGTTGCGCCCTGGTTGCGCCCTAGTTGCACCTTAGTTTCCCCCTAGTTGCGCCCTAGTTGCGCCCGGGCACCCTAGTTCTGCCCTAGTTGTGCCCTAATTGCACCTTAGTTGTACCCTAGTTACGCACTAGTTGCGCCATGCTTGCGTCCTAGTTGCGCCCTAGTTGCACCCTAGTTGCGCCCTACTTGCATCATACTGGCGCGTACGTGTGCCCTAGTTGCGCCTCAGTTGGGCACTAGCTACGCCCTAGTTTTACCCTAGTTGCACCCTTAGTTGAGTCCTACTTCCGCCCTAGTTGCGCCTTAGTTGCGCCCTAGTTGCGCCCAACTTGCACACTAGTTGCACCCTAGTTGCGTCCTAGTGACGCCCTAGTTGTGCCCTAGTTGCACCCTAGTTGCGCCCTAGTTGCGCCATAGTTGCACCCTCGTTGCAACCTCGTTGCGCCATAGTTGCGCCATAGTTGCGCCCTAGTTGCACCCTAGTTGCCCCCAGTTGCGCCCTAATTGCACCCTAGTTGCGCCCTAGTTGCGCTCTAGTTGCGCCCTAGTTGCTCCCTAGTTGCGCCCTAGTTGCGCCCTAGTTACGCCATAGTTGCGCCCTAGTTGCGCCCTAGTCACGCCCTAGTTGCGCCTAGTTTTGCCCTAGTTGCGCCCTTGTTGTGCCTTTGTTGTGCCCTAGTTGCGCCCTACTTGCACCCTACTTGCGCCCTAGTTGCGCCCTACTTGCACCCCGGTTGCGTCTTAGTTGCACCCTAGTTACTATCAGAAATATGACTCCGACAAGGTCTTCCTCCGACAAGTCTTCCTCACAATATATATCCCTACGATAATCCGAGTTATTGATACCGGTTCAGGTCCCACACCGAACCACCTTGGCAACGGCTGGTCGGTCACGACCGTTCTGCCAGAGCCGAGCCGTCCCTAATAAGCGACCACGTCGCCACGCGTCCGGCTAGCGGAAAGAAGCCGTTAATACTTACTTTGTCCTGTTTTGTAGTATATACAGAGGATGTTCATTCCCTCCCTAGTTTAACCAGAACAGTTTTGCCCATCCTGTTCCCCTTTGGTTCCGCGGCTTCGCCGCCGTGTCTTCGCTCTGCTCGCCCCTCGCATATCCTGTCTTTGCCAACCCCTCTCAACGCTTCACTCCGTCACTCTTGCTCCTTCTCTCAGCTCTCATACTCTGCTAAGCATCACTCACCCCGTCAGTACTCTCTCTCACATCAACCTATCTACCTCGGCTACCTCGCGTCTCAGCCTCTATCAGCTCCCGCGACTAACTCTTCGGACCGCTCTCGCCTACGTCACTCTGCTGACGTATGCTTGCATGTCATGGTTCTTGTGTCTACATTCTTCTGACATGGTATCAGCGCTTTAGGAAACATCACCAGGAGTCCGGTGAACCGCGTCATTGCTCAGCCGTCATCCTTGCTTCATTGATTCGACTCGCGTTCTCCTGCCGCCGCTGCCATCACATCGCGCCTCTCCGCTTCGTCCGCAGCTGACATCAGCAGCTCTGCCTGATGAGTTCTCCACGCTGAAGAAATGCCTCGTCATCCCAAGAAGGCCCTGCGCCCATTTCCACGCCCGTGGCTAACAGCCGGTGACGTGTCGCCCACATCAGCCGCAAGCAACTCTCGAGCTGCTGCTTGCCGTCAACTACCAAGAAACTTCGTGCTATCGGTCATCCGCTGCCCCTCACCACATCTGCCTCCGCCAGCATCTCATCCACCTTCATCTCATCTTATCAGCTCCATCTGTTATTTCCTCGCCGTCATCCTCATCTCGCCCGCATCTATCACCTCGAGCCGCCTTCTTGCATCACCTCCTCGCTTCGTCAGCAGCTGTAACCAAAACTATTGCCGTCGGGATATCGGACACCACCAGTCTTCCTGCTCCCGTTTTCGAGCCAACTGGGGAACAAGCCGTCACTCTCTAGACAGCAGCGGTCTAGTATCCCTGCCCGCTGCCTGACTCTCTCTCCCGCAACCAACTTCTTCCAGCTGACAGGATATCGGACACCACCAGTCTTCCTGCTCCCATTTCCGAGCCAACTGGGGAACATGCCGTCACTCTCCTGATCGCAAGAAGAAATGGTTGCGTCGCTCCACCTGGCACATCGTCTCTCGTCTCGGCTCCCTCCGCTCGCGTCGCTCTCTGTCTATCGTCTCCTTCACCATTATCAGCCTTTGGCCTTCATCTTCGCTCGCCTCCGTCATCCATCCTCCTACTCCTCGCTCCAGTTTCCTCTGCTTCATCAGCCGCTCGTTCCTGCCTCATATCTGCCTCTCTATCATCGGCATCCTCAGTGCCGCCCTCGCATTAATCAACGTCATCAGCATCATCCGCGTCGTCCACTCATCAATCATCAGCATCAGCATCGCTTTATCGTGCACGTGGTTCCGCCCCTGCGCCCACTCATCAATCAATCGCTTCCTCCGCTCCCGCAAATCGTTTTCAGCTCGGCACAAGGATCCGCCTGGTTGCATCGCCTTTTCTGCGACAACCTGCGCCCACGCCGAAACTTCGTTCAGCGCACGCAGTTCACCCCTGCGCCCACTCATCAATCAATCGCTTCCTCCGCTCCTGCATCTCTTTCACCTCGGTCCAAGGATCTGCCCGGTTGCATCGCCTTTCTCGCGACGACCTGCGCCCACGCCGACACTTCCTTCAGTGCACGCGGCTTGTCCCTGCGCCCACTCCGCCATCATCATCAGCCTCCATCTTATCAGCAATCATCAGTATCTGTGAACAGCACAAGGATCTGCACGAGCTAGCTGCCCGCTTCGCAGCAGCCTGCACCCACGCCGGCAGCAGAGTTATCGCGGCGCGTTGGCACCTGCCTTCCCCTTGCCGCATCTTACTCCCCTATTTCAACTCGCGCACGAGATTTCCCCCCAGCGCCCACTCCATCATCCATCGTTCCTCCGCCGTTATCCGCTTCCGCTCTACTCGACACAAGAACCCGTCCGGTCGTATCTCCTGTTCCGCGACGACCTGCACCCACGCTGAAAACATCCGTCTCGCACGTAGTTTCGCCCCTGTGCCCACTCCATTGTCCATCGCTCCTCCGCCATCATCCACTCCCGCTCTGCTCAGCACAATGATTCGCCCTGTCAAATCCTGCTGGTAAACAGATACCAGCAACTGCCACACACTCTCAACAAAGCAACCATCATGGCAGCATACGCCCTCCACTGGACACACATTCCAGTTCTTGATCAATTGGGAGAGAACATCCACGACTGGTATGGTGGCATACAAGTAAAGACAAAGCACTCTTTCATCCGTGGGTATCAGCTCTCCCTCTTCTTGGAAGTAGTTTATGACAACCCCGGATGTCCCTGAAGGGCATATACAACAACCTTGCAGGACATGAAAATATGCTTACGTGACACCACCCATACTGTCTACCACAAAGTTATCGACGAGGTGTCACCCGTTGCAGCAATGTGGCACACACTTGTGGCAGCAGCGTGGAACCCAAACCTCTGCAACGTGATCATCCTCTCCGTCCGTCGAGTGGTCAATCCACCCACTTGACAAAGACACCTAGACACTGATGCCATATAGGCACTCGGGTATTCATACCTTGTCGGACTCAGGGGGACTGTCACAAACATGACTCCGACAAGGTCTTCCTCACAATATATATCCCTCGGATAATCCGAGTTCTTGATACCGGTTCAGGTCCCACACCGAACCACCTTGGCAATGGCTGGTCGGTCACGACCGTTCTGCCAGAGCCGAGCCGCCCCTAATAAGCGACCACGTCGCCACGTGTCCGGCTAGCGGAAAGAAGCCGTTAATACTTACTTTGTCCTGTTCTGTAGTATATACGGAGGATGTTCATTCCCTCCATAACTTAACCAGAACAGTTATGCTCATCATGGTCCCCTTTTGTTCCGCGGTTTCGCCGCAGTGTCTTCGATCTGCTCGCCCCTCGCATTTCTTGTCTTTGCCAACCCCTCTCAACGCTTCGCTCCGTCACTCTCGCTCCTTCACTCACCTCTCATA
The DNA here is from genome assembly GCA_023375785.1 of Penium margaritaceum. Lineage (NCBI taxonomy): Eukaryota > Viridiplantae > Streptophyta > Zygnematophyceae > Desmidiales > Peniaceae > Penium > Penium margaritaceum. The sequence continues at coordinate 149,942 of SZWC01004764.1, read as the reverse complement.
CTACGCTTACCATCACTCACCTCGTCAGCACTCTCTCTCACATCAACCTGTCTACCTCGGCTACCTCGGGTCTCAGCCTCTATCAGTTCCCGCGACTAACTCCTCGGACCGCTCTCGCCTACGTCACTCTGCTAACGTATACTTGCATGTCTTGGTGCTTCTGCTTGCTTCTGTTGCCGCTGTTATCGTGTCTACATTCTTCTGACAGTTACGCCCTAGTTGCATCCTTCTTGCGCCTTTATTGCACCCTGCTTACACCCTACTGGCACCCTATTTGCGCCCTAGTTGCGACTCATTTGGGCACTAGCTACACCCTAATTGTGCCCTAGTTGTGTCCTAGTTGCGTTTTACTTGCTCCCTACTTGCGACCTAGTTGCACCCTAGTTGCGCCCTACTTCAACCCTAGTTGCGCCCTAGTTGCGCTCTAGTTGCGCCCTAGTTGCGCCCTAGTTGCGCCCTGATCTCGCACAAGTTGCAGCCTACTTGCACCCTACTTGCACCCTACTTGCGCCCTAGTTGCGCCTTAGTTGGGGAATAGTTACGCCCTAGTTGTACCCTAGTTGCGCCCTAGTTGCGTCCTACTTGTACCCTATTTTCGCCCTAGTTGCGCCTTAGTTGCGCCCTAGTTGTGCCCTAGTTGCGCCATAGTTGCACCCTAGTTGCGCCCTATTTGCGCCCTAGTTGCACCCTACTTGCGCCCTAGTTGCGCCATAGTTGCACCCTAGTTGCGCCCTAATTGTGCCCTAGTTGCCCCCAGTTGCGCCCTAATTGTACCCTAGTTGCACCCTAGTTGTGCCCTAGTTGCGCCCTAGTTGCGACCTAATTGCGTCCTAGTTGTGCCCTAGTTGTGCCCTAGTTGCACCCTAGTTGCACCCTAGTTGCGCCCTAGTTGCGCCCTCGTTGCACCCTCGTTACGCCGTAGTTGCGCCCTAGTTGCGCACTAGTTGCCCTCAGTTGCGCCCTAATTGCGCCCTAGTTGCGCCCTAGTTGCGCCCTAGTTGCGCTCTAGTTGCGCCCTAGTTGCGCCCTAGTTGCGCCCTAGTTGCGCCCTAGTTGCGCCCTAATTGCACCCTATTTGCGCCCTAGTTGTGCATATTTACGCCCTAGTTGCGCCCTTGTCGCGCCTTAGTTGTGCCCTAGTTGCACCCTACTTGCGTCCTACTTGCACCCTAGTTGCACCCTACTTGCGCCCTAGTTGCATCTTAGTTGCGCCCTAGTTGCACCCTAGTTGTGCCCTTCTTGCACCCTTCTTGCACCCTACTTACATCCTACTGGCGTCCTACTTGTGCCCTAGCTGCGCTTCAGTTGGGCACTAGCTACGCCCTAATTGTAACCTAGTTGCGCCCTAGTTGTGTCTTACTTGCGCCCTACTTGCGCCCTAGTTGCACCCTAGTTGTGCCCTACATGCGCCCTAGTTGCGCCCTATTTGCACCCTAATTGCGCCCTAGTTGCGTCCTAGTTGCGCCCTGGTTGCGCATACGTTGCAACCTACTTGCGCCCTAATCGCACCCTACTTGCGCCCTAGTTGCGCATTAGTTGGGGACTATCTACGCCCTAGTTGTACCCTAGTTGCACCCTTGTTGTGTCCTACTTGTGCCCTATTTGTGCCCTAGTTGCGCCTTAGTTGCGCCCTAGTTGCGCCCTAGTTGCGCACTAGTTGCGCCCTAGTTGCGCCCTAGTTGCGCCCTAGTTGCGCCCTAAATGCGCCCTAGTTGCGTCCTAATTGCGCCCTAGTTGCGCCCTAGTTGCGCCCTAGTTGCCCCCAGTTGCGCCCTAATTGCGCCCTAGTTGCGCCCTAGTTGCGCCCTAGTTGCGCCCTAGTTGCGCCCTAGTTGCGCCCAAGTCGCGCCCTAGTCGTGCCCTAGTTGCGCCATACTTGCGCCCTAGTTGTGTCATAGTTGCGCCCTAGTTATGCCCTAGTTGCGCTTTAGTTACCCTCCGTTACGCCCTAATTGCGCCCTAGCTGCGCCCTAGTTGCGTCCTAGTTGCGCCCTAGTTGCGCCCAAGTTGCGCCCAAGTTGCGCCCTAGTCGTGCCCTAGTCGCGCCCTAGTTGTGCCCTAGTTGCACACTAGTTGCACCCTAGTTGCGTCCTAGTTGCGCCCTAGTCGCACCCTGGTTGTGCGCTAGTTGCATCCTAGTTGCGCCCTAGTTGCGCCCTATTTTCCCCCTTGTTGCGTCCATGTTGCGCCCGGACACCCTAGTTTTACCCTAGTTGCGCCCTACTTGCATCCTAGTTGCACCATAGTTACGCAATAGTTGCGTCCTAGTTGCGTCCTAGTTGAGCCCTAGTTGCGCCCTAGTTGCGTCCTAATTGCACCCTAGTTGCGCCATACTTGTGCCCTTCTGGCGCCTTCTTGCATCCTAGTTGCGCCTCAGTTGGGCACTAGCTACGCCCTAGTTGTCCCCTAGTTGCGTCCTAGTTGCGTCCTACTTGCGCCCTAGTTGCGCCTTAGATACGCCCTAGTTGCGTCCAACTTGCACACTAGTTGCACCCTAGTTGCGCCCTAGTAGCGCCCTAGTTGTATCCTAGTTGCACCCTAGTTGCGGCCTAGTTAGTTGCACCCTAGTTGCGCCCTCGTTGTGCCTTCGTTGCGCCCTAGTTGCACCCTAGATGTGC
>SZWC01004764.1:104009-142357 GCA_023375785.1 Penium margaritaceum | reverse complement strand
GTTGTGCCAGAGTTGTGTCAGAGTTTTGCCAGAGTTGTGCCAACGTTGTGCCAGAGTTGTGCCAGAGTTGTACCAGAGTTGTGCCAATGTTGGGCCAGAGTTGTGCCAGAGTTGGGCCGGAGTTGTGCCTGAGTTGTGCCAAAGTTGTGCCAGAGTTGTGCCGAGTTGTGCCAGAGTTGTGCCAGAGTTGTGCCAGACTTGTGCAGAGTCGTGCCATGGTTGTGCCTGAGTTGTGCCAAAGTTGTGCCAGAGTTGTGCCGAGTTGTGCCAACGTTGTGTCTGAGTTGTGCCAGAGTTGGGCCAGAGTTGTGCTAAAGTTATGCCAGGGTTGTGCCAAAGTTGTGCCAGAGTTGTGCCAGTGTTGTGCCAGAGTTGTGCAAGAGTTCTGCGAGAGTTGTACCAGAGTTGTGCCAGAGTTGTGCCAGAGTCATGCCAGAGTCGTGCCATAGTCGTGCCAGAGTTGTGCCAGTGTTCTGCCAGAGTTCTGCCTGAGTTGTGCCAGAGTTGTGCCAGAGTTGTTTCAGAGCTGTGCCAGAGTTGTTCCAGAGCGGGGCAACCAGGGTGCAACTAGGGTACAACTAGTTTGCAAGTTGGGCGCAACTAGGGCGCAACTTAAGCGCAACTTGGGCGCAAGTAGGGTGCAACTAGAGCGCAACTATAGCGCAACTAGGGCGCAACTAGGGCGCAAGTAGGGTGCAACCAGGGCGCAACTAGAGTGCAACTAGGGCACAACTAGGGTGCAACTATGGCACAACTAGGGTGCAACTAGTACGCAAGTTCGGCGCAACTATGACGCAACTAAGGCGCAACTAGCGCGCAAGTATGGCGCATGTATGACACAACTAGGGCGCAACTAGGGCGCAACTAGGGCACAAGAAGGGCGTAGCTAGGGCGCAACTAGGGCGCAACAAGGGCGCAACTAGGGAGCAACTAGGATGTAAGTATGGCCCAACTAGGGCGCAACTAGGGCCCAGCTAGGGCACAACTAGGGCGCAACTAGGGTGCAACTAGGGCGCAAGTAGGGCGCAAGTAGGACACAAGTAGGGCGCAGCTACGGCGCAAGTGGGGCACAACTAGGGAGTAACTAGGGCACAAATAGGGCACAACAAGGGCACAACGAGGATGCAACAAGGGCGCAACAAGGGCGCCACTAGGGCATAACTAGGGCGCAATTTGGGCACCACTAGGGCACAGCTAGGGCGCAACTAGGGCGCAACTAGGGCGCAACAAGGGCACAGTAGGGCGCAACTAAGGCACAACTAGGGCACAACAAAGGCGCAACTAGGACGCAAGTAGGCCACAAGTAGGATGCAACTAGGGCGCAACTAGGGTACAACTAGGGCGTAGCTAGTGCCCAGCTGAGGCGCAACTAGGGCGCAACAAAGGCGCAACTAGGACGCAAGTAGGCCACAAGTAGGATGCAACTAGGGCGCAACTAGGGTACAACTAGGGCGTAGCTAGTGCCCAGCTGAGGCGCAACTAGGACGCAAGTAGAGCGCCAAAAGGGCATAAGTAGGGTGTAATAAGGGAGCAAGAAGGGCGCAACTAGGGCGCAACTAGGACGCATCTAGGGCGCAAGTAGGGCATAACTAGGGCGCGACTAGGGCGCAAGTAGGGCGCCAAAAGGGCATAAGTAGGGTGTAATAAGGGAGCAAGAAGGGCGCAACTAGGGCGCAACTAGGACGCATCTAGGGCGCAAGTAGGGCATAACTAGGGCGCGACTAGGGCGCAAGTAGGGCGTAGGTAGGGTGCAACAAGGGCACAACTAAAGCGCAACTAGGGTGCAACTAGGGCGCAAATAGGGCGCAACTAGGATGCAACAAGGGCGCAACTAGGGCGCAACTAGGGCGCAACTAGGGCATAACTAGGGCGCAACTAGGGCACATATAGGGTGCAACTAGGGCGCAACGAGGGCACAACGAGGGCGCAACTAGGGTGAAACTAACTAGGGCGTAACTAGGGTGCAACTAGGGTACAACTAGGGCGCAACTAGGGCGCAACTAGGGTGCAACTAGTGTGCAAGTTGGACGCAACTAGGGCGTAACTAAGGCGCAACTAGGGCGCAAGTAGGACGCAACTAGGACGCAACTAGGGGACAACTAGGGCGTAGCTAGTGCCCAACTGAGGCGCAACTAGGATGCAGGTAGGCGCCAGAAAGGCGCAAGTAGGGCGCAACTAGGGTGCAACTAGGACGCAACTAGGGCGCAACTAGGGCGCAACTAGGACGTAAGTAGGACGCAACTAGTGCGTAACTAGGGTGCAACTAGGAAGCAAGTAGGGCGCAACTAGGGTGCAACTAGGACGCAACTAGGGCGCAACTAGGGCGCAACTAGGACGTAAGTAGGACGCAACTAGTGCGTAACTAGGGTGCAACTAGGAAGCAAGTAGGGCGCAACTAGGGTGCAACTAGGGTGCCCGGGCGCAACATGGATGCAACTAGGGGGCAACTAGGGCGCAACTAGGGCACAAATAGAACGCAACTAGCGCACAACCAGGGTGCGACTAGGGCGCAACTAGTGCGCAACTAGGGTGCAACTAGTGTGCAACTAGGGCGCAACTAGGGCGCGACTAGGGCGCGACTAGGGCGCGACTTGGGCGCAACTGGGGCCCAACTAGGGCGCAACTAGGGCGCGACTAGGGCGCAACTAGTGCGCAACTAGGGTGCAACTAGTGTGCAACTAGGGCGCAACTAGGGCGCGACTAGGGCGCGACTAGGGCGCGACTTGGGCGCAACTGGGGCCCAACTAGGGCGCAACTATGACGCAAATAGGGCGTAGCTAGGGCGTAATTAGGGCGTAACGGAGGGTAACTAGGGTGTAACTATGGCGCAACTAGGGCAAAACTAGGGCGCAAGTAGGGCGCAGCTAGGGCACGACTAGGGCGCGACTTGGGCGCAACTAGGGCGCAACTAGGGCGCAACTAGGGCGCAACTAGGGCGCAAATAGGTCGCAACTGGGGGCAACTAGGGCGCAACTAGGGCGCAACTAGGGTGCAACTAGGACGCAACTTGGGCGCAACTAGGGCGCAACTAGGGCGCAACTAGGGCGCAACTAGGGCGCAACTAGGGCGCAACTAGGGCGCAACTAGGGCGCGACTAAGGCGCAACTAGGGCGCAAATAGGGCACAAGTAGGACGCAACAAGGGTGCATCTAGGGTACAACTAGGGCGTAGATAGTCCCCAACTAAGGCGCAACTAGGGCGCAAGTAGGGTGCAATTAGGGCGCAAGTAGGTTGCAACGTTTGCGCAACCAGGGCGCAACTATGGCGCAACTAGGGCGCAACTATGGGTGCAACTAGGGCGCAACTAGAGTGCATGTAGGGCACAACTAGGGTGCAACTAGGGCGCAAGTAGGGCGCAAGTAAGACACAACTAGGGCGCAACTAGGGTGCAACTAGTGTGCAAGTTGGACGCAACTAGGGCGTATCTAAGGCGCAACTAGGGCGCAAGTAGGACGCAACTAGGACGCAACTAGGGGACAACTAGGGCGTAGCTAGTGCCCAACTGAGGCGCAACTAGGATGCAAGTAGGCGCCAGAAGGGCGCGAGTAGGGCGGAACTAGGGTGCAACTAGGACGCAACTAGGGCGCAATTAGGGCGCAACTAGGACGCAAGTAGGACGCAACTAGTGCGTATCTAGGGTGCAACTAGGATGCAAGTAGGGCGCAACTAGGGTGCAACTAGGGTGCCCGGGCGCAACATGGACGCAACTAGGGGGCAACTAGGGCGCAACTAGGGCGCAACTAGGACGCAACTAGCGCACAACCAGGGCGCGACAAGGGCGCAACTAGGGCGCAACTAGGGTGCAAGTAGTGTGCAACTAGGGCGCTACTAGGTCGCGACTAGGGCGCGACTAGGGCGCGACTTGGGCGCAACTGGGGCGCAACTAGGGCGCAACTAGGACGCAACTAGGGCACAGCTAGGGCGCAAGTAGGGCGTAACGGAGGGTAACTAGGGTGCAACTAGGGCGTAACTATGGCGCAACTAGGGCACAACTAGGGCGCAACTAGGGCGCAACTAGGGCGCAACTAGGACGCAACTAGGGCGCAGCTAGGGCGCAAGTAGGGCGTAACGGAGGGTAACTAGGGTGCAACTAGGGCGTAACTAGGGCGCAACTAGGGCACAACTAGGGCGCAACCAGGGCGCAACTAGGGCGCAACTAGGGTACAACTAGGACGTAGCTAGTGCCCAACTGAGGCGCAACTAGGATGCAAGTAGGCGCCAGAAGGGCGCGAGTAGGGCGGAACTAGGGCGCAACTAGGACGCAACTAGGGCGCAACTAGGGCGCAAGTAGGGCGCAACTAGGGCCCGACTAGGGCGCGACTAGGGCGCAACTAGGGCGCAACTAGGGTGCAAGTAGTGGGCAACTAGGGCGCTACTAGGTCGCGACTAGGGCGCGACTAGGGCGCGACTAGGGCGCAACTGGGGCGCAACTAGGGCGCAACGAGGACGCAACTAGGGCGCAGCTAGGGCGCAAGTAGGGCGTAACGGAGGGTAACTAGGGTGCAACTAGGGCGTAACTAGGGCGCAACTAGGGCACAACTAGGGCGCAACCAGGGCGCAACTAGGGCGCAACTAGGGTACAACTAGGACGTAGCTAGTGCCCAACTGAGGCGCAACTAGGATGCAAGTAGGCGCCAGAAGGGCGCGAGTAGGGCGGAACTAGGGCGCAACTAGGACGCAACTAGGGCGCAACTAGGGCGCAAGTAGGGCGCAACTAGGGCCCGACTAGGGCGCGACTAGGGCGCAACTAGGGCGCAACTAGGGTGCAAGTAGTGGGCAACTAGGGCGCTACTAGGTCGCGACTAGGGCGCGACTAGGGCGCGACTAGGGCGCAACTGGGGCGCAACTAGGGCGCAACGAGGACGCAACTAGGGCGCAGCTAGGGCGCAAGTAGGGCGTAACGGAGGGTAACTAGGGTGCAACTAGGGCGTAACTAGGGCGCAACTAGGGCACAACTAGGGCGCAACCAGGGCGCAACTAGGGCGCAACTAGGGTACAACTAGGACGTAGCTAGTGCCCAACTGAGGCGCAACTAGGATGCAAGTAGGCGCCAGAAGGGCGCGAGTAGGGCGGAACTAGGGCGCAACTAGGACGCAACTAGGGCGCAACTAGGGCGCAAGTAGGGCGCAACTAGGGCCCGACTAGGGCGCGACTAGGGCGCAACTAGGGCGCAACTAGGGTGCAAGTAGTGGGCAACTAGGGCGCTACTAGGTCGCGACTAGGGCGCGACTAGGGCGCGACTAGGGCGCAACTGGGGCGCAACTAGGGCGCAACGAGGACGCAACTAGGGCGCAGCTAGGGCGCAAGTAGGGCGTAACGGAGGGTAACTAGGGTGCAACTAGGGCGTAACTAGGGCGCAACTAGGGCACAACTAGGGCGCAACCAGGGCGCAACTAGGGCGCAACTAGGGTACAACTAGGACGTAGCTAGTGCCCAACTGAGGCGCAACTAGGATGCAAGTAGGCGCCAGAAGGGCGCGAGTAGGGCGGAACTAGGGCGCAACTAGGACGCAACTAGGGCGCAACTAGGGCGCAAGTAGGGCGCAACTAGGGCCCGACTAGGGCGCGACTAGGGCGCAACTAGGGCGCAACTAGGGTGCAAGTAGTGGGCAACTAGGGCGCTACTAGGTCGCGACTAGGGCGCGACTAGGGCGCGACTAGGGCGCAACTGGGGCGCAACTAGGGCGCAACGAGGACGCAACTAGGGCGCAGCTAGGGCGCAAGTAGGGCGTAACGGAGGGTAACTAGGGTGCAACTAGGGCGTAACTAGGGCGCAACTAGGGCACAACTAGGGCGCAACCAGGGCGCAACTAGGGCGCAACTAGGGTACAACTAGGACGTAGCTAGTGCCCAACTGAGGCGCAACTAGGATGCAAGTAGGCGCCAGAAGGGCGCGAGTAGGGCGGAACTAGGGCGCAACTAGGACGCAACTAGGGCGCAACTAGGGCGCAACTAGGGCACAATTAGGGCGCAACTGGGGGCAACTAGGGCGCAACTAGGGCACAAATAGGGCGCAACCAGGGCACAACTAGGGCGCAACTAGGGTACAACTAGGGCGCAACTAGGGTGAAACTAGTGCGCAACTAGGACGCAACTAGGACGTGACTAGGGCGCGACTAGGGGGCAACTTGGGCGCAACTAGGGCGCAACTAGTGCGCAACTAGGATGCAACTAGGGCGCAATTAGGTCGCAACTGGGGACAACTAGGGCGCAAGTAGGGTGCAACTAGGGCGCAACTAGAGCGCAACTATGGCGCAACTAGGGCGCAACTAGGGCGCAACTAGGGCGCAACTAGGGCGCAACTAGGGCGCAACTAGGGTGAAACTAAGGCGCAACTAGGGCGCAAATAGGGCACAAGTAGGACACAAATAGGGCGCAACTAGGGTACAACTAGGGCGTAGCTAGTGTCCAATTGAGGTGCAACAAGGGCGCAAGTAGGGTACAAGTAGAGCGCAAGTAGGTTGCAACTTGTGCGAAACCAAGGCGCAACTAGGGCGCAATTAGGGTGCAACTAGGGTGCAAGTAGGGCGCAACTAGGGTGCAAGTATGGCGCAAGAAGGGCGCAAGGAAGACGCAACTAGGATTTAACTAGGGCACAATTAGGGCGTAGCTAGTGCCCAACTGAGGCGCAACTAGGCCGCAAGTAGGACGCCAGTAGGGTATAAGTAGGGTGCAATAAGGGTACAAGAGAGGCGCAACTAGGGCGCAACTAGGGCGCAACTAACACGCAACTAGGGTGCAAGTAGGGCGCAACTAGGACGCAAGTAGGGCGCAAATAGGGCGCAATTAGGGTACAACTAAGGCGCAACAAGGGCGCAACTAGGGCGCAACTGGGGCGCAACTAGGGTGCAACTAGGGTGCAACGAGGGCGCAACTAGGGTGCAACTAGGGCGCAACTAGGTCGTAACTAGAGCGCAACTAGGGCGCAACTAGGGCGCAACTAGGTTGCAACTAGGGCTCAACTAGGGTGCAACTAGGGCGCAACTAGAGCGTAACTACGGTGCAACAAGGGCACAACGAGGGCTCAACTAGGGCGCAACGAGGGCACAACTAGAGCGCAACTAGGGTGAAAACATGGCGCAACTAGGGTGCAATTAGGGCGCAACTAGGGTGCAACTAGGGTGCAACTAGGGCACAACTAGGGCACAACTAGGACGCAGTTAGGTCACAACTAGGGCGCAACTACAGCACAACTAGGGTGCAACTGAGGCACAATTAGGGCGCAACTAGGGGCAACTAGGGCACAACTAGGGCGCAACTAGGGTGCAACTATGGCGCAACTAGGGCGCAAGTAGGGCGCAACTAGGGCGCAAATAGGGCGCAACTAGAGTGCAACTATGGCGCAACAAGGGTGCAACTAGGGCGCAACTAAGGCGCAACTAGGGCAAAAATAGGGTACAAGTAGGGCGCAACTAGGGCACAACTAGGGTGCACCTAGGGCGTAACTAGTTCCCAACTGAGGCGCAACTAGGGCGCAACTAAGGCGCAACTAGGGCAAAAATAGGGTACAAGTAGGGCGCAACTAGGGCACAACTAGGGTGCACCTAGGGCGTAACTAGTTCCCAACTGAGGCGCAACTAGGGCGCAAGTAGGGTGCAAGCAGGGTGCAAGTAGGCTGCAACTTGTGCGTAATCAGGGCGCAACTAGGGCGCAACTAGGGCGCAACTAGAGCGCAGCTAAGGCGGAACTAGGGTTCAAGTAGGGCGCAACAAGGGTGCAACTAGGTTGCAAGTAGGGCACAAGTAAGGCGCAACTAGGGCGCAACTAGAGCGCAGCTAAGGCGGAACTAGGGTTCAAGTAGGGCGCAACAAGGGTGCAACTAGGTTGCAAGTAGGGCACAAGTAAGGCGCAACTAGGGCACAGCTAGGGCACAATTAGAGTGTAGCTAGTACCCAACTGAGTCGCAACTAGGGCGCAAATAGGGCGCTAGTAGGGTGTAAGTAGGGTGTAAGAAGGGCGCAAGAATGACGCAACTAGGACGTAACTGTCATAAGAATGTAGACACGAGAACAACGGCAGCAGAAGCAAGCAGAAGCACCAGGACATGCAACTATACGTTAGCAGAGTGATGTAGGCGAGAGCGGTCCAAGGAGTTAGTCGCGGGAGCTATTAGAGGCTGAGACGCAAGGTAGCCGAGGTCGACAGGTTGATGCGAGAGAGAGTGCTGACGAGGTGAGTGATGGTCAGCGGAGTATGAGAGCTGAGCGAAGGAGCGAGAGTGACGGAGCGAAGCATTGAGAGGGGTTGGCAAAGACAGGAAATGCGAGGGGCGAGCAGAGCGAAGACACTGCGGTGAAGCCGCGGAACCAAAGAGGAACATGATGAGCAGAACTGTTCTGGTTAAACTAGGGAGGGAACATCCTCTGTATATACTACAAAACATGACAAAATAATTATTAACGGCTTCTTTCCGCTAGCTGGACACGTGGCGACATGGTCGCTTATTAGGGGCGGCTCAGCTCTGGCAGAACGGTCGTGACCGGCCAGCCGTTGCCAAGGTGCTTTGGTGTGGGACCTGAACCGGTATCAAGAACTCGGACTATCCGAGGGGTATATATTGTGAGTAAGACCTTGTCAGATTCATAATTCTGACAGTCCCCCTGAGTCTGGCAAGGTATGAATACCTGAGTGTCTATAGGGCATCAGTCTCTAGGTGTCTTTGTCCAGTGGGGGGATTGACCATTCGACGGAGGGAGAGGATGATCACGTTGCAGAGGTTTGGGTTCCACGCTACTGCCACAAGAGTGTGCCACATTGCTGCAACAGGTGACACCTTGTCGATAATTTTGTGGTAGACAGTATGGGTGGTGTCATGTAAGCATCTTTTCACGTCCTGCAAGGTTGTTGTATATGCCCTTGTAGGACATCTGGGGTTGTCATAAACTCCTTCCAAGAAGAGGGAGAGCTTATACTCGCGGAGGAAAGAGTGCTTTGTCTTGTCTTGTATAGCACCATACCAGTCGTGGATGTTTTTCCCAACTGATCAAGAACTCGAATGTGTGTCCAGTCGAGGGCTTATGCTGCCATGATGGTTGGTTTGTTGAGAGTGTGTGGCAGTTGTTGGTATCTGTTTACCAGCAGGATTTGACAGGGCGAATCCTTGTGCTGAGCAGAGCGGGAGTGGATGATGGCGGAGGAGCGATGGACGATGGAGTGGGCACAGGGGCAAAACTACGTGCGTGACGGATGTTTTCAGCGTGGGTGCAGGTCGTCGCGGAACAGGCGATACGACCGGACGGATTCTTGTGTTGAGTATAGCGGAAGCGGATAACGGCGGAGGAACGATGGACGATGGAGTGGGCGCTAGGGGGAAACGTCGTGCGCGAGTTGAAATAGGGGAGTAAGATGCGGCAAGGGGAAGGCAGGTGCCAACGCGCCGCGAGAACTTTGCTGCCTGCGTGGGTGCAGGCAGTTGCGAAGCGGGCAGCTAGCTCGTGCAGATCCTTGTGCCGTTCACAGATGCTGATGATTGCTGATAAGATGGAGGCTGATGATGATGGCGGAGTGGGCGCAGGGGCGAGCTGCGTGCGCTGAAGGAAGTGTCGGTGTGGGCGCAAGTCTTCGCGGGAAAGGCGATGTGACCGGGCGGATCCTTGTGCCCAGCTGAAAGAGATGCAGGAGCAGAGGAAGCGATTGATTGATGAGTGGGCGCAGGGGTGAACCGCGTGCGTTAAAGGAAGTTTCGGCGTGGGCGCATGTCGTCGTAGAAAAGGCGATGCGACCGGGTGGATCCTTGTGCCGAGCTGAAAACGATTTGCGGAAGCGGAGGAAGCGATTGATTGATGAGTGGGCGCAGGGGCGGAACCACGTGCGCGATAAAGCGATGTTGATGCTGATGATTGATGAGTGGACGACGCGGATGATGCTGGTGACGTTGATTAATGCGAGGGCGGCACTGAGGATGCCGATGATGGAGAGGCAGAGATGAGGTAGGAACGAGCGGCTGATGAAGCAGAGGAAACTGGAGCGGGGAGTAGGAGGAAGGATGACAGAGGCGAGTGAAGATGAAGGCCGAAGGTTGATAATGGCGAAGGAGACGAGAGACAAGGAGCGACGCGAGCGGAGGGAGCCGAGACGAGAGACGATGTGGCAGGTGGAGCGACGCAACCACTTCTTATTGCGTTCAGGAGAGTGACGGCTTGTTCCCCAGTTGGCTTGGAAATGGGAGCAGGAAGACTGGTGGTGTCCGATATCCTGTCAGCAAGAAGAAGTTGGTTGCGGTAGAGCGAGTCAAGAAGCGGGCAGGGATACGAGACCGCTGATGTCAGGAGAGTGACGGCTTGTTCCCCTGTTGGCTCGGAAATGGGAGCAGGAAGACTGGTGGTGTCCGATATCTTGACGGCGGCAGTTATGGTTGCAGCTGCTGACAAAGCGAGGAGATGATGCAAGAAGGCGGCTCGAGGTGATAGATGCGGGCGAGATGAGGATGACGGCGAGGAAGTAGCAGATGGAGCTGATAAGACGAGATGAAGGAGGAGGAGATGCTGGCGGAGGTGGATGTGGTGAGGGGCAGCGGATGACCGACAACAGGAAGCTTCTTGGTAGTTGACGGCAGGCGGCGGCTCGAGAGTTGCTTGCGTCTGGTGTGGGCGACACGTCACCGGTTGTTAGCCATGGGTGCGGAAATGGGCGCAGGGCCTTCTTGGGATGACGAGGCGTTTGTTCAGCGTGGAGAACTCATCAGGCAGAGCTGCGGATGTCAGCTGTGGACGAAGCGGAGAGGCGTGAGGTGATGGCAGCGGCGGCAGGAGACGCGAGTTGAAGCAATGAAGCAAGGATGTCGGCAGAGCAATGACACGGTTCACCGGATCCCTGGTGATGTTGCCTGAAGCGCTGATACCATGTCAGAAGAATGTAGACACAAGAACAGCGGCAGCAGAAGCAAGCACAAGCACCATGAAATGCAAGCATACGTCAGCGGAGTGACGTAGGCGAGAGCCGACCGAGGAGTTAGTCGCGGTAGCTGATAGAGGCTGAGACGCGAGGTAGTCGAGGTAGACAGGTTAATGTGAGAGAGAGTGCTGATGGGGTGAGTGATGGTTAGTGGAGTATGAGAGCTGAGCGAAGGAGCGCGAGTGACAGAGCGAAGTGTTGAGAGGGGTTGGCGAAGACACGACATGCGAGGGGTGAGCAGAGCGAAGACACGGCGGCGAAGCCGCGGAACCAAAGGGGAACAGGATGGGTAGAACTGTTCTCGTTAAACTGTGGAGGGAATGAACATCCTCCGTATATACTACAGAACAGGACGAAGTAAGTAATAACGGCTTCTTTCCGGTAGCCAGACGAGTGGCGACGTGGTCGCTTGTTAGGGACGACTCGGCTCAGGCAGAACGGTCGTGACCGACCAGCCGTTGCCAAGGTGGTTCGGTGTGGGACCTGAACCGGTATCAATAACTCGGATTATGCGAGGGATATATATTGCGAGGAAGACTTGTCGGAGTCATATTTCTGATAGTAACTAGGGTGCAACTAAGACGCAACTGGGGTGCAAGTAGGGCGCAACTAGGGCGCAAGTAGGGTGCAAGTAGGGCGCAACTAGGGCACAACAAAGGCGCAACAAGGGTGCAACTAGGGCGAAACTAGGCACAACTAGGGTGCAACGAGGGCGCAACTAGGGCGCAACTAGGGCGCAACTAGGGCGCAACTAGGGCGCAACTAGGGGGGAACTAGGGCACAACTAGAGCGCAACTAGGGCGCAACTAGGGTGCAATTAGGGCGCAACTGGGGGCAACTAGGGTGCAACTAGGGCGCAACTATGGCACAACTATGGCGCAACGAGGGCGCAACAAGGGAGCAACTAGGGCGCAACTAGGGCGCAACTAGGGTGCAACTAGGGCGCAACTAGGGCGGCACTAGGACGCAACTAGGGTGCAACTAGTGTGCAAGTTGGGCGCAACAAGGGCGCAACTAAGGCGCAACTAGGGCGCAAGTAGGACGCAACTAAGGGTGCAACTATGGTACAACTAGGGCGTAGCTAGTGCCCAACTGAGGCGCAACTAGGACACACGTAGGGGCCAGTAGGGTGCAAGTAGGGCGCAACTAGGGCGCAACTAGGGTGCAACTAGGATGCAAGTAGGGCGCATCTAGTGCGTAACTAGCGTACAACTAATGTGCAAGTAGGGCACAACTAGGGCGAAACTAGGGCGCCCGGGCGCAACTAGGGCGCAACTAGGGGGCAACTAAGGCGCAACTAGGGTTCAACTAGGGCGCAACTAAGGTGTAACTAGGGCGCAACTAGGGCGCAATAAGGGCGCAACTAGGGCACACCTAGGGCACAACTAGGGCGCAACTAGGGCGCAACAAGGGCCCACCTAAGGCGCAACTGGGGCGCAAATAGGACACAAGTAGGACGCAACTAGGGCGCAACTAGGGTACAACTAGGACGTAGCTAGTGCCCAACTGAGGCGCAACTAGGGTGCAAGTAGGGTGCAAGTAGGGCGCAAGTAAGGTGCAACTTGTGCGCAACTAGTGCGCACACTCAGGGCGCAACTAGGGTGCAACTAGGGTGTAAATATGGCGCAACTAGGGTGCAACTAGGGCACAAATAGGGCGCAAGTAAGACGCAAATAAGGCGCAACTAGGGCACAACTAGGGCATAGCTAGTGCCCAACTGAGGCGCAACAAGGGCGCAAGTAGGACGCCAGTAGGGTGTAAGTTTGGTGCAATAAGGGTGTAAGAAGGACGCAACTAGGGTGCAACTAGGGCGCAACTAGGACGCACCTAGGGCGCAAGCAAGGCGCAAGTAGGGCGCAACTAGGGCGCAACTAGGGCGCAAGTAGGACGCAAGTAGGGCGCAACTAGGACGCAACTAGGGCGAAACTAGGGCGCAACTAAGGCGCAACTACGGTGTACCCAATGTGCAAGTTGGGCGCACCTAGGGCGCAACTAAGGCGCAACTAGGGCGCAAGTTGGGCGCAACTAGAGCGCAACTAGGGCGCAAGTAGGGCGCAACTAGGGTGCAATTAGGGTGCAACTATAACACAACCAGAGCGCAAGTAGGGCACAACTAGGGTGCAACCAGGGCGCAACTAGGGTGCAACTAGTGCGCAAGTTGGGCGCAACTAAGGCGCTACTAAGGCGCAACAAGCGCGCAAGTAGGACACAAGTAGGACGCAACTAGCGCGCAACTAGGGCACACCTAGGGCGTAGCTGGTGCCCAACTAAGGCACAACTAGGGCGCAAGTAGGGTGTCAACAGGGCGCAAGTGGGGTGCAATAAGGGCGCAAATAGGGTGCAACTAGGGCGCAACTAGGGCGTGACTAGGGCGCAAGTAGGGCGTAACTAGGGCGCGACTAGAGCGTAACTAGGGCACAACTAGGGCGCAACTAGGACGTAAATAGGGCGCAACTAGGACGTAACTAGGGCACAATTACGGCACAACTAGGGCCCAACTAGGGCGCAACTATTGCACAACTAAGGCACAACTAGGGCGCAACTAGGGCGCAACAAAGGCGCAACTAGGGCGCAAGTAGGGCACAAGTAGGACGCAACTAGGGCACAACTAGGGTACAACTAGGGCATAGCTAGTGCCCAACTGAGACACAACTAGGGCGCAAGTAGGGCGCAAGTAGGGCGCAAGTAGGGTGCAACTAGTTGGCAGCTAGGGCGCAACTACGGCGCAAATAGGGCGCAACTAGGACGGAACTAGAGTGCAACTAGAGCGCAACTAGGACGCAACTAGGGTGCAACTAGGGCACAACTAGGGCGCAACTAGGGCGCAACTAGGGCGCAACTAGGGCGCAACTAGGACACAACTAGGGCGCAACTAGGACGCAACTAGGGTGTAACTAGGGTGCAACTAGGGCGCAGCTAGGGCATTAACAAGGCACAACTAGGACGCAACTAGGTCACAACTACGGTGCGACTAGGGCGCAACTAGGGCGCAACTAGGGCACAACTAGGACGCAACTAGTGCGCAACCAGGGTGCAACCAGGGCGCAACTAGGGTGCAACTAGGGCGCAACTAGGGTGCAACTAGGGCGCAACATGGGCGCAAGTAGGGTGCAACTAGGGTGCAACTAGGGCGCGACTAGGGCGTAACTAGGGCGCAACTAGGGCGCAACTAGGGCGCAACTATGGCGCAAGTGGGGCGCAAGTAAGACGCCACTAGGGTGTAACTAGGGCACAACTAGGGCGTAGCTAGTGCCCAACTGAGACACAACTAGGGCGCAACTAGGGCGCAACTAGGGCGCAACTATGGCGCAAGTGGGGCGCAAGTAAGACGCCACTAGGGTGTAACTAGGGCACAACTAGGGCGTAGCTAGTGCCCAACTAAGGAGCAACTAGGGCGTAAGAAGGGCGCTAGTGGGGCGTAAGTAGGACGCAGTAAGGGCGCAAGAAGGGTGCAACTAGGGTGCCACTACGGTGCAACTAGGATGCGACTAGGGCGCAACTAGGGCGCAAGTAGGACGCAAGTAGGGCGCAAGTAGGGCCCAAGTAGGAGGCAACTAGGGCACAACTAAGGCGCAACTAGGGCGCAACTAGGGCGCAACTAGGGCACAACTAGGGCGCAACTAGGGCACAACTAGGGAGCAACTAGGTCGCAACTAGGGCGCAACTAGGGCACAACTTGGGCGCAATTTGGGTGTAACTGGGGCGCAACTATAGCACAATGAGGGTGCAATAGGGCGCAACGAGGGCGCAAGGAGGGTGCAACGAGGGCGGAACCAGGGTGTAACTAGGGTGTAACTCTGGCACAACTAGGGCACAACTAGGGTGCAACTAGGGTGCAACTAGTGTGCAAGTTGGGCGCAACTAGGGTGCAACTAAGGCGCAACTAGGGTGCAAGTAGGGCGTAAGTAGGACGCAAGTAGGACGCAACTAGGGGACAACTAGGGCGTAGTTAGTGCCCAACGGAGGCACAACTACGGTGCAAATAGGCGCCAGTAGGGCGCAAGAAGGGTACAACTAGGGTGAAAGTAGGGCGCAACTAGGGTGCAACTAGGGCGCAACTAGGGCTCAACTAGGGCACAACTAGGACACAACTAGGGCACAACTAGGGCGCAACTAGGGCGCAACTAGAGCACAACTAGGGTGCAAATAGGACGCAACTAGGGCACAACTAGGGCACAACTAGGGCGCAACTAGGGCGCAACTATGGCGCAACTAGGGCGCAAGTAGGGCGCAACTAGGGCGCAAATAGGGCGCAACTAGGGTGCAAATATGGCGCAACTAGGGTGCAATTGGGGCGCAACAAAGGCGCAACTAAGGCAGAAATAGGGCACAAGTAGGACGCAACTAGGGCGCAACTAGGGTACAACTAGGGCGTAACTAGTCCCCAACTGAGGCGCAACTAGGGCGCAAGTAGGGTGCAAGTAGGGTGCAAGTAAGCTGCAACTTGTGCGCAATCAGGGCGCAACTAGGGCGTAACTAGGGTGCAACTAGGGCGCAACTAGGGTGCAACTAGGGTTCAAGTAGGGCGTAACTAGGGTGCAACTAGGTCGCAAGTAGGGCGCAAGTAAGACGCAACTAGGGCGCAACTAGGGCATAATTAGGGTGTAGCTAGTGCCCAACTCAGTCGCAACTAGGGCGCAAGTAGGACGCCAGTAGGGTGTAAGTAGGGTCCAATAAGGGCGCAAGAAGGGTGCAAATAGGCCATAACTAGGGCGCAACTAAGACGCAACTAGGGTGCAAGTAGGGCGCAACTAGGGCGCAAGTAGGGCGGAAGTAGGGCGGAACTACGGCACAACAAAGGCGCAACAATGGCGCAAATAGGGCGCAACTAGGCGCAACTAGGGCGCAACTAGGGCGCAACTAGGGCGCAACTAGGGCCCAACTAGGGCGCAACTAGAGCGCAACTATGGCGCAACTAGGGCGCAATTAGGGGGCAACTGGGGGCAACTAGTGTGCAACTAGGGTGCAACTATGGCGCAACAAGGGCGCAACGAGGGTACAACTAGGGTGCAACTAGGGCGCAACTAGGGTGCAACTAGGGCGCAACTAGGGCGTAAATAGGACGCAACCAGGGTGCAACTAGTGTGCAAGTTGGGCGCAACTAGGGCGCAACTAAGGCGCAACTAGGACGCAAGTAGGACGCAACTAAGGGTGCAACTAGGGCGCAACTAGGGCGTAAATAGGACGCAACCAGGGTGCAACTAGTGTGCAAGTTGGGCGCAACTAGGGCGCAACTAAGGCGCAACTAGGACGCAAGTAGGACGCAACTAAGGGTGCAACTAGGGTACAACTAGGGCATAGCTAGTGCCCAAATGAGGTGCAACTAGGGTACACTTTGGCGCGAGTAGGGTGCAAGTAGGGCGCAACTAGGGCGCAACAAGGGCGCAACTAGGACGCAAGTAGGACGCAACTAGTGCGTAACTAGGGTACAACTAAGATGCAAGTAGGGCACAACTAGGGCGAAACTAGGGCGCCCGGGCGCAAATAGGCCGCAACTAGGGGGAAACTAGGGTGCAACTAGGGCTCAACTAGGGCGCAACTTAGGCGCAACTAGGATGCAACTAGGGCGCAATAAGGGCGCAACTAGGGTGCAACTAGGGCACAACTAGGGCGCAAATAGGGCGCAACTAGGGCGCACCTAAGGCGCAACTAGGGCGCAAATAGGGCACAAGTAGGACGCAACTAGGACGCAACTAGGGTACAACTAGGGCGTAGCTAGTGCCCAACTGAGGCGCAACTAGGGTGCAAGTAGGGTGCAAGTAGGGCGCAAGTCGCGTGCAAATTGTGCGCAACTAGTGCGCACACTCAGGGCGCAACTAGGGCGCAACTAGGGTACAAGTATGGCGCAACTAGGGTGAAACTAGGGCGCAAGTAGGGCGCAAGTAAGATGCAACTAGGACGCAACTAGGGCACAACTAGGGCGTGGCTAGTGCCCAACTGAGGCGCAACAAGGGCGCAAGTAGGGCGCCAGTAGGGTGTAAGTTGGTGCAATACGGGTGTAAGAAGGATGCAACTAGGGTGCAACTAGGGCGCAACTGGGACGCACCTAGGGCGCAAGCAGGGCGCAAATAGTGCGCAACCAGGGCGCAACTATGGCGCAAGTAGGGTGCAAATAGGGCGCAACTAGGACGCAGCTAGGGCGCAACTAAGGCGCAACTAGGGCGCAACTACGGTGTAACTAGTGTGCAAGTTGGCCCCAACTAGGGCGCAACTAAGGCGCAACTAGGACGCAAGTCGGGCGCAACTAGAGCGTAACTAGGGCGCAAATAGGGCGCAACTAGGGCGCAAGTAGGGTGCAACTAGAACGCAACTAGATCGCAAATAGGGCACAACTAGGGCGCACCCAGGGTGCAACTAGGGTGCAACTAGTGTGCAAGTTGGGCGCAACTAAAGCGCTACTAAGGCGCAACTAGCGCGCAAGTAGGGCACAAGTAGGACGCAACTAGCGCGCAACTAGGGCACACCTAGGGCGTAGCTGGTGCCCAACTAAGGCCCAACTAGGGCGCAAGTAGGGTGCCAGTAGGGCGCAAGTAGGGTGCAATAAAGGCGCCAATAGGGTGCAAGTAGGGCGCAACTAGGGCGCAACTAGGGCGCAACGAGGGCGTAACTAGGGCACGACTAGGGCGCAACTAGGGCACAACTATGGCGCAACTAGGACGTAACTAGGCGCAACTAGGGCGCAACTAGGACGCAACTAGGGCACAACTACGGCATAACTAGGGCGCAACTAGGGCGCAACTAACGCGTAACTAGGGCACAACTAGGGCACAACTATGGCGCAACTAGGACGTAACTAGGCGCAACTAGGGCGCAACTAGGACGCAACTAGGGCACAACTACGGCATAACTAGGGCGCAACTAGGGCGCAACTAACGCGTAACTAAGGCACAATTAGGGCGCAACTAGGGCGCAACTATGGCACAACTATAACGCAAGTAGGGCACATGTATGACGAAAATAGGGTGCAACTAGGGTATAACAAAGGCGTAGCTAGTGCCCAACTGACACGCAACTAGGGCGCAACTATGGCACAACTATAACGCAAGTAGGGCACATGTATGACGAAAATAGGGTGCAACTAGGGTATAACAAAGGCGTAGCTAGTGCCCAACTGACACGCAACTAGGGCGCAAGTAGGGCGCAAGTAGGGCGCAAGTAGGGTGCAACTAGTTGGCAGCTATGGCGCAACTAGTGCGCAACTAGGGCGCAACTAGGACGGAACTAGGGCGCAACTAGGGCGCAAGTAGGGCGCAAGTAGGGCGCAAGTAGGGTGCAACTAGTTGGCAGCTATGGCGCAACTAGTGCGCAACTAGGGCGCAACTAGGACGGAACTAGGGCACAACTAGGGCGCAACTAGGGCGCAACTAGGGTGCAACTAGGGCACAACTAGGGCGCAACTAGGGTGCAACTAGGGCGCAACTAGGGCGCATATAGGACGCAACTAGGGCGCAACTAGGACGCAACTAGGGTGCAACTGGGGTACAACTATGGTACAACAAGGGCGCAACTAGGGCAAAACTAGGGCACAACTAGGACGCAGCTAGGTTGCAACTAGGGTGCAACTAGGGCGCAACTAGGGCACAACTAGGGCGCAACTAGGGTACAACTAGTGCGCAACCAGGGTGTAACCAGGGTGCAACTTGGGTGCAACTAGGGCGCAACTAGGGTGCAACTAGGGCGCAACTAGGGCGCAAGTAGGGTGCAACTAGGGTGCAACTAGGGCACGACTAGGGCGTAACTAGGGTGCTTTATGTGACCCGGCTTTCGTTTGTGTGACTCGGCTTTGGTTTCTGTGACCGGCTTTGGTTGCTGTGACCCGGCTATGGTTTCTGTGACCTGGGTTTGGGTCCTGTGACCGTACTTTTGTTTATGTGACCCGGCTTTGATTTATGTCACTCGGCTTTGGTTTCTCTGACCTGGCTTTCGTTTCTGTAGCCCATCTTTGGTTTCTGTGATCCGGCTTCGGTTCATCCAGCTTTTGTTTCTTTGACCCGGCTTTGGTTTCTATGACCCGTCTTTGGTTTCTATGACCCAGCTTTCGTTTCTGTGACCCGGATTTGGTTTCTATGACCCGGCTTTGGTTTTTGTTACCCGACTTTGGTTTGAGTGACCCGGCTTTGGTTTCTATGACCCAGCATTGGTTTATGTGATCCGGCTTTGGTTCCTGTCACCCTGCTTTGGTTTCTGGGACCCGACTTTGGCTTCTGTGACCCGGCTTTGGTTTGTGTGATCCGGCTTTCATTCGTGTGACCCGGCTTTGGCTTTTGTGACCCGGCTTTGTGTGACCCGGCTTTGGTTTCTATGACCCAGCCTTGGTTTCTGTGACCCGACTTTGGTTTCTGTAACCCGACGTTGGTTTATGTGACCCGTTTTTCGTTTCTGTGACCCAGCTTTTGTTTATGTGACCCAGCTTTGGTTTATGTGACCCAGCTTTGGTTTCTGTGACCCGGTTTTTGCTTCTATGACCCGGCTTTGATTTTTGTGACCCGGCTTTGGTTTATGTGACCCGGCTTTAATTTCTGTGACCCAGCTTGGTTTATGTGACCCAGCTTTGGTTTCTGTGACCTGACTTTGGTTTGTGTGACCCGGCTTTGGTTTATGTGACCGGCTTAGGTTTCTATGACCGAGCATTGGTTTGTGTGACCCATCTTTGGTTTCTGTGACCCGGCTTTGGTTTCTGTGACCCGGCTTTGGTTTATGTGACCCGGCTTTGGTTTATGTGACCCGGCTTTGGTTTTTGTGACCCGGCTTTGATTTCTGTGACCCGGCTTGATTTATGTGACCCGGCTTTGGTTTTGTGACCCGGATTTGGTTTTTGGGACCCGAATTTGGTTTCTCTGGCCCGGCTTTGGTTTTTCTGACCCGGCTGTGTTTTATGTGACCCGGCTTTGGTTTTTGTGACCAGGCTTTGGTTTATATGACCGAGGTTTGGTTTATCTGACACAGCTTTGGTTTCTTTGGTCCAGTTTTTGTTTTTGTGTACCGGCTGTGGTTTCTTTGACCCAGCTTTGGTTTCTGTGACCTGTCTTTGGTTTCTATGACCCGACTTTCGTTTCTGTGACCCGGCTTTGGTTTTTGTGACCCGGCTGTTGTTTTTGTGACCCGGCTTTGGTTTCTGTGACCCGGCTTTGATTTATGTGACTCGGATTTGCTTTCTGTGACTCGGCCTTGGTTTCTATGACCCGGCTTTGGTTTATGGGACCGTTTTTGGTTCCTGTGATCCGGCTTTGGTTTCTTTGACCCGACTTTGGTTTATGTGACCGGCTTTGGCTTCTCTGACCCGGCTTTCTGTGACCCGGCTATAGTCTATGTGACCCCACTTTGATTTCCGTGACCCGGCTTTGGTTTGTGTGACCCGGCTTTGGTTTCTGTGACCCGGCTTTGGTTATTGTGACCCAGCATTGGTTTCTGTGACCCGGCTTTGGTTTCTGTGACCCGGGTTTCATTTCTGTGACCCGGTTTTGGTTTATTTGACCCGGTTCTGGTTTATGTGACCCGGATTTGGTTTTTGTGACCCGGCTTTGGTTTCTGATACCCGGCATTGATTTATGTGACCCAGCTTTGGTTTTTGTGACCCGGCATTGGTTTTTGTAACCCGAATTTGGTTGCTGTGACCCGGCTTTCGTTTCTGTGACCCGGCTTTGGTTTCTGTGACCGGGCTTTGGTTTATGTGACCCAGCTTTGGTTTGCGTGACCCAGCTTTGAGGTCTGTGACCCGGCTTTGGTTTCTGTGACCCGGCTTTGGTTTATGTGACCCAGCTTTGGTTTCCGTGACCCGGCTTTGGTTTATGTGACCCGGCTCTGGTTTCTGTGACCCGGCTTTGGTTTCTTTTACCTGGCTTTTGTTTATGTGAGCCGGCTTTGGTTACTGTGACCTGGCTTGGTTTCTGTGACCGCGCTTTGGTTTCTGTTATCTGGGTTTGGTTTATGTGACCTGGCTTTGGTTCTGTGACCTGGCGTTGGTTGCTGTGACCCGGCTTTGGTTTCTGTGATCCGGTTTGGATTGTGTGACCCGGCTTTGGTTTCTGTGACCGGGTTTGGTTATTGTGACCCAGCATTGGTTTCTGTGACCCGGCTTTGGTTTCTGTGACCCGGCTTTGGTTATTGTGACCCAGCATTGGTTTCTGTGACCCGGCTTTGGTTTCTGTGACCCGGGTTTCATTTCTATGACCCGGTTTTGGTTTATTTGACCCGGCTCTGGTTTCTGTGACCCGGATTTGGTTTTTGTGACCCGGCTTTGGTTTCTGTGACCCGGCATTGATTTATGTGACCCAGCTTTGGTTTCTGTGACCCGGCATTGGTTTCTGTAACCCGAATTTCGTTGCTGTGACCCGGCTTTCGTTTCTTTGACCCGGCTTTGGTTTCTGTGACCGTGCTTTGGTTTATGTGACCCGGCTTTGGTTTGCGTGACCCAGCTTTGGGTTTGTGACCCGGCTTTGGTTTCTGTGACCCGGCTTTGGTTCATGTGACCCGGCTTTGGTTTCCGTGACCCGACTTTGGTTTATGTGACCCGGCTCTGGTTTCTGTGACCCGGCTTTGGTTTCTTTTACCTGGCTTTTGTTTCTGTGAGCCGGCTTTGGTTACTATGACCTGGCTTGGTTTATGTGACCGCGCTTTGGTTTATGTGACCCGGCTCTGGTTTCTGTGACCCGGCTTTGGTTTCTTTTACCTGGCTTTTGTTTCTGTGAGCCGGCTTTGGTTACTATGACCTGGCTTGGTTTATGTGACCGCGCTTTGGTTTCTGTGATCTGGGTTTGGTTTATGTGACCTGGCTTTGGTTCTGTGACCTGGCGTTGGTTGCTGTGACCCGGCTTTGGTTTCCGTGATCCGGCTTTGGATTGTGTGACCCGGCTTTGGTTTCTGTGACCGGGCTTTGGTTTCTGTGACCCGGCGTTGGTTTCTGTGACCCGGCGTTGGTTTCTGTGACCCGGCGTTGGTTTCTGTGACCCGGCGTTGGTTTCTGTGACCCGGCGTTGGTTTCTGTGACCCGGCGTTGGTTTCTGTGACCCGGCGTTGGTTTCTGTGACCCGGCGTTGGTTTCTGTGACCCGGCGTTGGTTTCTGTGACCCGGCGTTGGTTTCTGTGACCCGGCGTTGGTTTCTGTGACCCGGCGTTGGTTTCTGTGACCCGGCGTTGGTTTCTGTGACCCGGCGTTGGTTTCTGTGACCCGGCGTTGGTTTCTGTGACCCGGCGTTGGTTTCTGTGACCCGGCGTTGGTTTCTGTGACCCGGCGTTGGTTTCTGTGACCCGGCGTTGGTTTCTGTGACCCGGCGTTGGTTTCTGTGACCCGGCGTTGGTTTCTGTGACCCGGCGTTGGTTTCTGTGACCCGGCGTTGGTTTCTGTGACCCGGCGTTGGTTTCTGTGACCCGGCGTTGGTTTCTGTGACCCGGCGTTGGTTTCTGTGACCCGGCGTTGGTTTCTGTGACCCGGCGTTGGTTTCTGTGACCCGGCGTTGGTTTCTGTGACCCGGCGTTGGTTTCTGTGACCCGGCGTTGGTTTCTGTGACCCGGCGTTGGTTTCTGTGACCCGGCGTTGGTTTCTGTGACCCGGCGTTGGTTTCTGTGACCCGGCGTTGGTTTCTGTGACCCGGCGTTGGTTTCTGTGACCCGGCGTTGGTTTCTGTGACCCGGCGTTGGTTTCTGTGACCCGGCGTTGGTTTCTGTGACCCGGCGTTGGTTTCTGTGACCCGGCGTTGGTTTCTGTGACCCGGCGTTGGTTTCTGTGACCCGGCGTTGGTTTCTGTGACCCGGCGTTGGTTTCTGTGACCCGGCGTTGGTTTCTGTGACCCGCCTTTGGTGTCTGTGACTTGGCTTTGGTTTCTGTAACATGGCTTTGGTTTTTCTGACCTGGTTCTGGTTTCTGTGATCCGGATTTGGGTTCTGTCACCTGGCTCGGGTTTTTGTGACCCGGCTTTGGTTTCTGTGACCCGGCTTTGGTTTCTGTGACCCAGCTTTGATTTATGTGACCGGCTTTGGTTTCTGTTACCCGGCTTTGGTGTCTGTGACCCGGCTTTGGTTTCTGTGACCCGGCTTTAGTTTATGTTACCCGGCTTTATTTTATGTGACCCAGCTTTGGTTCCTGTGACTCGGCTTTGGTTTATGTGACCCGGCTTTGGTTTATGTGACCTGGCTTTGGTTTCTGTTACCCGGCTTTGGTTTCTATGACCCGTCTTTGGTTTCTCTGACCCGGCCTTGGTTTCTATGACACTGCTTTGGTTTATATGACACAACTCTGGTTTATGTGACCCGGTTTTGATTTCTATGACCCGGCTCTTGTTTCAGTGACCCGGCTCTGGTTTCTGTGACCTGGCTCTGGTTTCTCTGACCCAAATTTGGTTTTTGTGACCCGGCATTGGTTTCTGTGACCCGGCTTTGGTTTCTGTGACCCGGCTTTGGTTTCTCTGACCTGGCTTTGGTTTCTATGACCCGGCTTGGTTTTGTTACCCGGCTTTGGTTTTTGTGACTTGGCTTTGGTTTCTGTCACCCGACTTTGGTTTCTATGACCCGGCTTTGGTTTATGTGACCCCGCCTTGGTGTCTGTGACCTGGATTTGGTTCTGTGACCTGGCCTTGGTCTAGGGCGCAACTAGGGAGAATATATGACGCAACTAGGGTGCAACTAGTGTGCAAGTTGGGTGTAACTAGGGAACAACTAAGGCGTAACTAGGGTGCAAGTAGGACGCAACTAAGGGTGCAACTATGGGACAACTAGGGCGTAGCTAGTGCCCAATTGGGGTGCAATTAGGGTGCAAGTAGGCACCAGTAGGGTGCAAGTAAGCATAACTAGGGCACAACTAGGGTGCAACTTGTCCGTAATTAGGGTGCAACTAAGGTGCAAGTAGGGCGCAACTAGGGCAAAACTAGGGCGCCCGGGCGCAACTAGGTCGCAACTAGGGGGCAACTAGGGTGCAACTAGGGCGCAACTAGGATGCATCTAGGGCACAACTAGGGTGCAACTAGGGCGCAACTAGGGCGCAACTATGGGTGCAACTAGTGTGCAAATAGGGCGCAATTAGGGCAAAACTAGGACGCAACTAGGGCACAACATGGGTACAACTAGGCCGCAACTAGGGCGCAACTAGGGTGCAACTAGGGTGCAACTAGTGCACAACAAGGGCGCAACTAGGGTGTGACTAGGGCGCGACTAGGGCGCGACTTGGGCACAGCTAGGGTACAACTAGGGCGCAAGTAGGACACAACTAGGATGCAATTAGGGCGCAACTGGGGACAACTAGGGCACAATTAGGGCGCAACTAGGGCGCAACTAGGGCGCAACTAGGGCGCAACTAGGGCACAACTAGAGCGCAACTAGGGCGCAACTAGGGCGCAACTAGGGTACAAGTTGGATGCAACTAGGGTGCAACTAGGGTACAACTAGGGCGTAGCTAGTGCCCAACTGAGGCGCAACTTGGGCGCAAGTAGGGCACAAGTATGGCGCAAGTAGGTTGCAACTTGTGCGCAACCAGGGCACAACTAGGGCGCAACTAGGACGCAACAAGGACGCAACTAGGGTGCAATCAGGGCGCAACTAGGGTGCAACTAGGGTGCAAGTAGGGCGCAAGTAAGACGCAACCAGGGTGCAACTAGGGCACAATTAGGGCGTAGCTAGTGCCCAACTGAGGCGCAACTAGGCCGCAAGTATGATGCCCGTACGGTGTAAGTAGGGTGCAATATGGGTGCAAGAAGGGCGCAACCATGGCGCAACTAGGGCGCAACTAAGACGCAACTAGGGTGCAAGTAGGGTGCAACTAGGGTGCGAGTATGGTGCAAGTAGGGAGTAACTAGGGCACAATTACGGCGCAACTAGGGCGCAACTAAGACGCAACTAGGGTGCAAGTAGGGTGCAACTAGGGTGCGAGTATGGTGCAAGTAGGGAGTAACTAGGGCACAATTAAGGCACAACAAGGGCGCAACTAGGGCGTAACTACGGCGCAACTAGGGCGCAACTAGGACGCAACTAGAGCGCAACTAGGGCGCAACTAGGGCGCAACTAGGACGCAACTAGGGCCCAACTAGGGCGCAACTAGGGCGCAACTAGGACGCAACTAGAGCGCAACTAGGGCGCAACTAGGGCGCAACTAGGACGCAACTAGGGCCCAACTAGGGCGCAACTAGGGCGCAATTAGGGTGCAACTAGGATGCAACTAGAGCGCAACTAGGGCGCAACTAGGGCACAACTACGACGCAACTAGGGCCCAACTAGGGCGTAACTAGGGTGCAACTAGTCAGAGAAATCAAAGCCCGGTCACAGAAAGCAAAGCCGGATCACACAAACCAAAGCCAGATCACAAAAACCAAAGCCAGGTCAGAGAAATGAAAGCCGGGTCACAGAAACCAAAGCCGGTTCTCAGAAACCAAAGCCGGGTCACAGAACCAAAGTCGTGTCACAGAAACCAAAGCCGGGTCACATAAACCAAACCCGGGTCACAGAAAAAAGCCGGGTCACAAAAACCAAAGCCGGTTCACAGAAACCAAAGCCGGATCACTGAAACCAAAGCCGGTTCACATAAACCAAAGTCGGGTCAACAAACCAAAGCCAGAGCAAGCAAACCAAAGCCCGGTCATAGAAACCAAAGCCAGGTCACATAAACCAAGGCCGGGTCACAGAATCAAAAGCCGGATTACATAAAACAAAGCCGGGTCACAGCAACCAACGCCAGGTCATAGAAGCAAAGCCGGGTCACAGAAAACAAAGCCAGGTCACATAAACCAAAGCAGGGTCACAGAAACCAAGCCGGGTCATAGTAACCAAAGCCGGCTCAGAGAAACAAAAGCCAGGTCAAACAAACCAAAGCCGGGTAATAGAAACCAAAGCCGGGTCACATAAACCATAGCCGGGTCACAGAAACCAAAGCCGGGTCACAGAAACCAAAGCCGGGTCACAGAATCCAAAGCCAGGTCGGAGAAACCAAAGCCGGGTCACAGAACCCAGAGCTGGGTCACAAAAACCAAAGCCGGGTCACAAAAACCAAAGCCCGGTCACATATACCAAAGCCGGGTCACAGAAACGAAAGCCGGGTCACAGCAACCAAAGTCAGGTTACAAAAACGATTGCCGGGTCACGAAAACCAAAGCTGGGTCACAGAAACTAATACCGGGTCACATAAACCAAAGCCGTGTCATAGAAACCAAACCCGGGTCACAAAACCCAAAGCCGGGTCAAACAAACTAAAACCGGCTCACATAAATCAAACCCAGGTCACTGAAACCAAAGCTAATCCACAAAAACCAGAGCCATGCCACATAAACCAACGCCGGGTCACAGAAACCAGAGCCGGGTCACAAAAACCAAAGCTGGGTCACAGAAACCAAAGTCGGGTCAGAGAAGCCAAAGCCGGGTCACAAAAACCAGAGCCATGCCACATAAACCAACGCCGGGTCACAGAAACCAGAGCCGGGTCACAAAAACCAAAGCTGGGTCACAGAAACCAAAGTCGGGTCAGAGAAGCAAAAGCCGGATCCCACAAACCAAAGCCGGGTCACAGAAACCAAAGCGGGGTCACAGAAACCATATCCGGGTCACAGAAAGCCGGGTCACATAAGCCAAAGCCGGGTCATAGAGACCAAAGCCGGGTCACGCAAAACCAATGCCGGGTCACAAGAACCAAAAATGGTCCCATAAACCAAAGCCAGGTCACATAAACAAAAGCTGGGTCACATAGACCAACGCCGAGTCAAAGAAAGAAAAGCTGGGACACAGAAACCAAAGCCGGGTCACATAAACCAAAGCCGAGTCACATAAACCAAAGCCAGGTCACAAAAATCAAAGCCGGGTGACATAAACGAAAGCCGGTCATAGAAACCAAAGACGGGTCACATAAACCAAATCCGTGTCAAAGAAACAAAAGCTAGGTAAACCAAAGCCGGTAAACTGAAACCAAAACTGGACCAAAGGAATCAAAGCTGGGTCAGATAAACCAAAGATGGGTCATTGAAACCAAAGCCGGGTCGCAAAAACCAAAGCCGGGTCATATGAACCAAAGCCGGGTCAGAGAAATCAAAGCCGTGTCATAGAAACCAAAGCCGGGTCACAAAAACCAAAGCTGGTTCACAAAACTAAAGCCGGGTCACAGAAACAAAGCCGGGTCACAAACATCAAACCGGGTCACATAATCCAAAGCCGGGTCCCAGAAACCAAAGCCGGGTCACATAAACCAAAGCCGGGTCACATAAACCAAAGCCGGGTCACAGAAACCTAAGCCAGTCACAGAAACCAAAGCCGGGTCACAGAAACCAAAGCCGGGTCACAGAAACTAAAGCCGGGTCACAGAAACCAAACCCGGGTCAGAGAAACCAAAGCCGGGTCACAGAACCCAAAGCCGGGTCACAGAAACCAAAGCCGGGTCACAAAAACCAAAGCTGGTTCACAAAACTAAAGCCGGGTCACAGAAACAAAGCCGGGTCACAAACATCAAACCGGGTCACATAATCCAAAGCCGGGTCCCAGAAACCAAAGCCGGGTCACATAAACCAAAGCCGGGTCACAGAAACCTAAGCCAGTCACAGAAACCAAAGCCGGGTCACAGAAACCAGAGCCGGGCCTCAGAAACCAAAGCCGGGTCACAGAAACTAAAGCCGGGTCACAGAAACCAAACCCGGGTCAGAGAAACCAAAGCCGGGTCACAGAACCCAAAGCCGGGTCACAGAAACCAAAGCCGGGTCACAAAAACCAAAGCTGGTTCACAAAACTAAAGCCGGGTCACAGAAACAAAGCCGGGTCACAAACATCAAACCGGGTCACATAATCCAAAGCCGGGTCCCAGAAACCAAAGCCGGGTCACATAAACCAAAGCCGGGTCACAGAAACCTAAGCCAGTCACAGAAACCAAAGCCGGGTCACAGAAACCAGAGCCGGGCCACAGAAACCAAAGCCGGGTCACAGAAACTAAAGCCGGGTCACAGAAACCAAACCCAGGTCAGAGAAACCAAAGCCGGGTCACATAACCCAAAGCTCGGTCACACAAACCAAAGCCGGGTCACCGAAACCAAAGCCCGGTCACAGAAACCAAAGCCGGGTCACATGAACAAAAGCCGGGTCACAGCAACCAAAGTCGGTTACAGACACGAATACCGGGTCACATAAACCAAAGCTAGGTCACAAAAACCAATGCCGGGTCACAGAAACCAAAGCCGGGTCACAGAAACCAAAGCCGGGTAAAAGAAACCAAAGCCGGGTCAAAGAAACCAAAACTGGGTCACAGCAATGAAACCCGGGTCACAAAAACCAAAGCTCGGTCACTGACACCAAAGCCATGCCACAGAAACCAAAGCCGGGTCACGAAAACCAAAGCCGGGTCACAGGAACCAGAGCCGAGTCACAGAAACCAAAGCCGGGTCACAGAAACCAAAGCCGGATCACACGAACCAAAGCCGAGTCAAAGAAACCAAAGCGGGGTCGCGGAAACCATAGCCGGGCCACAGAAAGCCGGGTCACATAAGCCAAAGCCGGGTCACAGAAACCAAAGCCGGATCACAGAAACCAAAGCCGGGTCACATGAACCACAAATGGTCCCATAAACCAATGCCGGGTCACATTAACCAAAGACGGGTCACATAAACCAACGATGAGTCACAGAAAGCAAAGCCGGGTCACAGAAACCAAAGCCGGGTCACAGAAACCAAAGCGAAGTCACAGAATCCAAATCCGGGTCCCATAAACAAAAACTGGGTCACAAAAACAAAAGCCGGGTCGTATAAACCAAAGACGGATCACAAAAACCAAAGCCGGGTCAATGAAACCAATGTTGGGTAAACCAAAGCCGGTACACACAAACCAAAACTGGACCAAAGAAACCAAAGCCGGGTCACAAAACCCAAAGCCGGGTCACAGAAACCAAAGGCGGGTCAGAGAAACCAAATCCGGGTCACAGAAACCAAAGCCGGGTCAGAAAAACCAAACCCGGGTCACAAAACCAAAGCCGGATCACAGAAACCAAGCCGGGTCACTGAAATCAAAGCCAGGTCACATAAACCAAAGCTGGGTCCCAGAAACCAAAGCCGGGTCACATAAACCAAACCCGGGTAACAGAAACCAAAGTCGGGTCATAGAAACCAAAGCCGGGTCACACAAACCAAAGCCCGGTCACAGAAACCAAAGCCGGGTCACAGAAACCTAAGCCGGTCACATAAACCAAAGCCGGGTCACATAAACCAAAGCCGGGCCACAGAAACCAAAACCGGGTCACAGAAACCAAAGCCGGGTCACATCAACCAAAGTCAGGTTACAGAAACCAATGCCGTGTCACAGAAACCAAAGCTGGGTCACAGAAACCAATGCCGGGTCACAGACACCAAAGCCGGGTCACAGGAACCAAAACCGGGTCACCAACACCAAAGCCGGGTCAAATAAACCAAAACAGGGTCACAGAAATCAAAGCCAGGTCACATAAACTAAAGCTGGGTCACAGGAACCAAAGCCAGGCCACATAAAGCAAAGCCGGTTCACAGAACCCAAAGCCGGGTCACAAAAACCAAAGTTGGGTCACATAAACCAAAGCCGGGTCACAGAAACCAAACCCGGGTCACCCAAACCAAAGCCGGGTCACAGAAATCAAAGCTGGGTCACAGAAACCATAGCTGGGTCACAGAAAGCCGGGTCAGAGAAGCCAAAGCTGGGTCACGGAAACCAAAGCCGGATCACATAAACCAAAGACGGGTCACAGGAACCAAAAACGGTCCCATAGAACAAAGCCGGGTCAAATAAAGCAAAGCCGGGTCATAGAAACCAACGCCGAGTCACATAAAGCAAAGCCGGGTCACAGAAACCAAAGCCGGGTCACAGAAACCAAAGCCGGGTCACGGAAACCAAAGCCGGATCACATAAAAGAAACCCGGGTCATAGAAACCAAAGATGGGTCACATAAACCAAAGCCGGGTCAAAGAAACCAAAGCTGGGTAAACCAAAGCCGGCACACAGAAACCAAAGTTGGGCCAAAGAAACCAAGGCTAGGTCAGATAATCCAAAGCCGGATCACAAAAACCAAACCCGGATCACAGAAGCCAAAGCCGGGTCGGAGAAACCAAAGTCGGGTCACAGAACCCAAAGCCGGGTCACAAAACCCAAAGCCGGGTCACAAAACTAAATCCGGATCATAGAAACCAAGCCGGGCCACAAAAACCAAAGCCGGGTCACAGAAAACAAATCCGGATCACATAAACCAAAGTTGGGTCACACAAACCAAAGCGCGGTCACAGAAACCAAACCGGGGTCACAGAAACCTAAGCCGGTCACACAAACCAAAGCCGGGTCACACAACCCAAAGTCGGGTCACAGAAACCAAAGCTGGGTCACAGAAACCAAAGCCGGGTCACACAAATCAAAGCCGGGTCTCAGAAACCAAAACCGGGTAACCGAAACCAAAGCCGGGACACATAAACCAAAGCTGGGTCACAGAAACCAAAGCCGGGTTACAGAAACCAAAGCTGGGTCACCGAAACCAAAACCGGATCACTGAGACCAAAGCTGGTTCGTAGAAACCAAATCCGGGTCACATAAACCAAAGCTGGGTCACAGAAACCAAAGCCGGGTTACACAAAGCCGGGTCACAGAAGCCAAAGCCGGGTCACACAAACAAAAGCCGGGTCATACTAACCAAAGTCGGGTCACAGAAACCAAAGCCGGGTCCCACAAACCAAAGCCGGGTCACATAAACCAAAGCCAGGTCACATAAACCAATGCCGGGTCATTGAAACCAAAGCTGGGTCACAAAAACCACAGCAGGGTCACAGAAACCAAAGCCAGGTCATACAAACCAAAGCCGGGTCACATAAACGAAAGCCAGGTCATAGAAACCAAAGACGGGTCACATAAACCAAAGCCGAGTCAAAGAAACCAAAGCTGGATAAACCAAAGCCGGCTCACAGAAACCAAAGCTAGGCCACAGAAACGAAAGCCGGGTCAGAGAAACCAAAGCCGGGTCAAAGAAACCAAAGCCGGGTCACAGAAACCAAAGCTGGGCCACATAAACCAAAGCTGGATCACATAAACCAAAGCCGGGTCACATAACCCAAAGCCGCGTCACACAAACGTAGGCCGGGCCTACTTGCGCCCTACTTGCGCCCTACTTGCACCCTAGTTGCACCCTACTTGCGTCCTAATTGCGCCCTAGTTGTGCCATATTTGCGCCCTATTTGTACCATAATTGCGCCCTAGTTGCGCCCTAGCTGCGCCGTAGTTGCGGCATAGTTGCGGCCTAGTTTCGCCCTAGTTGTGCCCTAGTCGCGCCCTAGTTGCGTCCTAGTTGCGTCCTAGTTGCACCCTCGTTGCACCCAACTTGCGCCCTTATTGCACCCTTCTTGCGCCCTATTGGCATCCTATTTGCGCCCTGGTTGTGCCTTAGTTGGGCACTAGCTAGGCCCTGGTTGTACCCTAGTTGCACCCTAGTTGCGTCCTACTTGTGCCCTACTTGCGTGCTAGTTGCGCCTTAGTTGCACCTTACTTGTGCCGAACTTGCACACTAGTTGCACCCTAGTTGCGCCCTAGTTGCGCCCTAGTTGTGCCCTAGTTGTGCCCTAGGTGTGCCCTGGTTGCGGCTTGGTTGCGCCCTAGTTGCACCCTAGTTGCGCCATAGTTGCGCCCTGGTTGCGCCCCGATTGCCCCCTAGTTGCGCCCTAGCTTCACCCAAGTCGCATCCTAGTCGCGCCCTAGTCGCGCCCTAGTTGCGCCATAGTTGCGCCCTAGTTGCACCCTAGTTTCGCCCTAGTTGTGCCATAGTTGCGCCCTAGTTGTGCCCTAGTTGCGTCCTAGTTGCGTCCTAGTTGCGCCCTAGTTGCGCCCTAGTTGCACCCTGGTTGCGCCCTACTTGCACCCTAGTTGCACCCTTCTTGCGCCCTACTGTCGCCTACTTGCACTGTAGTTTCGCCTCAGTTGGGCACTAACTAGGCCCTAGTTGTCCCCTAGTTTCGCCCTAGTTGCGTCCTACTTGCGCCCTACTTGCGCCCTAGTTGCGCCTTAGTTGCGTCCTTGTTGCGCCCAACGTGCACACTAGCTGCACCCTAGTTGCACCCTAGTTGCGCCCTAGTTGTACGATAGTTGCACCTTACTTGCACCCTAGTTGCGCCCTCGTTGCGCCCTCGTTGCGCCCTCCTTGCGCCCTCGTTGCACCCTCATTGCGCCCTTGTTGTCACCTAGTTACGCCCAAGTTGCGCCCAAGTTGCACCCTAGTTGCGCCCTAGTTGCGCCCTAGTTGATCCCTAGTTGCGCCCTAGTGGGCCCTAGTTGCGCCCTAGTTGCGCCCTAGTTGCGCCTTAGGTGTGCCCTAGTTGCACCCTACGTGCGCCCTACTTGCGTCCTACTTGCATCCTAGTTGGCCCCTAGTCACGCCCTAGTCGAGTCCTAGTTGCACCCTAGTTGCACCCTAGTTGCACCCTTCTTGCGCCCTTATTGCACCCTACTTACGCCCTAGCGGCGCCCTTCTTACGCCCTAGTTGCGCCTTAGTTGGGCACTAACTACGTCCTAGTTGTGCCCTAGTTGTGCCCTAGTTGCACCCTAGTTGCACCCTTCTTGCGCCCTTATTGCACCCTACTTACGCCCTAGCGGCGCCCTTCTTACGCCCTAGTTGCGCCTTAGTTGGGCACTAACTACGTCCTAGTTGTGCCCTAGTTGTACCATAGTTGCGAATTACTTGCGTCCTACTTGCGCCCTAGTTGCACCCTAGTTGCGCCCTAGTCGCGCCCTAGTTGTGCCCTAGTTGCACCCTAGTTGCACCCTAGTTACGTCCTAGTTGTACCCTAGTTACGCCCTAGTTGCACCCTAGTTGCGACCTGGTTGCACCCTGGTTTCGCACTAGTTGCGCCCTACTTGCGCCCTAGTTACGCCCTAGTTGCGTCCTAGTTGCACCCTATTTGCGACCTAGTTGCGTCCTAGTTGTGCCCTAGTTGTGCCCTAGTTGTGCCCTAGTTGCACCTTAGTTGCACCCTGGTTGCGTCCTAGTTACGCACTAGTTGCGCCCTAGTTGTACCCTTGTTGCGCCCTAGTTGCGCCCTAGATGCGCCCTAGTTGCGCCCTAGTTGCACCTTAGTTGCACCCTGGTTGCGTCCTAGTTACGCACTAGTTGCGCCCTAGTTGTACCCTTGTTGCGCCCTAGTTGCGCCCTAGATGCGCCCTAGTTGCGCCCTATTTGCACCCTAGTTGCGTCCTAGTTGCACCACAGTTGCGCCCTAGTTCCGCCCTAGTTGCGCCCTAGTTGTGCCCTAGTTGCGCCCTAGCTCCCCACTAGTTGCACCCTATTTGCGCCCTACTTGCGTCCTAGTTGCACCACAGTTGCGCCCTAGTTCCGCCCTAGTTGCGCCCTAGTTGTGCCCTAGTTGCGCCCTAGCTCCCCACTAGTTGCACCCTATTTGCGCCCTACTTGCGTCCTACTTGCGGCCTAGTTGTGCCTCAATTGGGCACTACCTACGCCCTATTTGTACCCTAGTTGCGCCCTAGTTGCGTCCTACTTGTGCCCTACTTGTGCCCTAGTTGCGCCTTAGTTGCGTCCTAGTTCCGCCCTAGTTGCGCCTTAGTTGCGCCCTATTTATGCCCTGGTTGCGCCCTACGTGCGCCCTAGTTGTGCCCTAGTTACGCCCTAGTTGCACCCTAGTTGCGCCCTAGTTGCGCCCTAGTTGCACCCTAGGGCGCAACTAGGGTACAAGTAGGATGCAACTAGGGTGCAACTAGGGTACAACTAGGGCGTAGCTAGTGCCCAACTGAGGCGCAACTAGGGCGCAAGTAGGGCGCAAATATGGCGCAAGTAGGTTGCAACTTGTGCGCAACCAGGGCACAACTAGGGCGCAACTAGGACGCAACTAGGGCGCAACTAGGAGCGGAGTTTTAACTTTCTGGGGGCTCGTCGGCGCCTCCCGGCGCCGCGCTTGGGCATGTGGATGGGCAAATTTTCAACGCTCTCGCACAACTCTGGCACAACTCTGGCACAACTCTGGCACAACTTTGGCACAACGTTGGCACAAAGTTGGCACAGATCTGGCACAACCCTGGCACAACTCTGGCACAACTTTGGCACAACTCTGGCACAACTCTGGCACAACACTGGCGCAACTCTGGCACGACTCTGGCACAAGTCTGGCATGACTCTGGCACAACTCTGGCACAACTCTGGCAGAACGTTTGCACAACTCAGGCACAACGTTGGCACAACTCTGGCACAACTCTGGCACAACACTGGCGCAACTCTGGCACGACTCTGGCACAAGTCTGGCATGACTCTGGCACAACTCTGGCACAACTCTGGCAGAACGTTTGCACAACTCAGGCACAACGTTGGCACAACTCTGGCACAACTCTGGCACAACACTGGCGCAACTCTGGCACGACTCTGGCACAAGTCTGGCATGACTCTGGCACAACTCTGGCACAACTCTGGCAGAACGTTTGCACAACTCAGGCACAACGTTGGCACAACTCTGGCACAACTCTGGCACAACACTGGCGCAACTCTGGCACGACTCTGGCACAAGTCTGGCATGACTCTGGCACAACTCTGGCACAACTCTGGCAGAACGTTTGCACAACTCAGGCACAACGTTGGCACAACTCTGGCACAACTCTGGCACAACACTGGCGCAACTCTGGCACGACTCTGGCACAAGTCTGGCATGACTCTGGCACAACTCTGGCACAACTCTGGCAGAACGTTTGCACAACTCAGGCACAACGTTGGCACAACTCTGGCACAACTCTGGCACAACACTGGCGCAACTCTGGCACGACTCTGGCACAAGTCTGGCATGACTCTGGCACAACTCTGGCACAACTCTGGCAGAACGTTTGCACAACTCAGGCACAACGTTGGCACAACTCTGGCACAACTCTGGCACAACACTGGCGCAACTCTGGCACGACTCTGGCACAAGTCTGGCATGACTCTGGCACAACTCTGGCACAACTCTGGCAGAACGTTTGCACAACTCAGGCACAACGTTGGCACAACTCTGGCACAACTCTGGCACAACACTGGCGCAACTCTGGCACGACTCTGGCACAAGTCTGGCATGACTCTGGCACAACTCTGGCACAACTCTGGCAGAACGTTTGCACAACTCAGGCACAACGTTGGCACAACTCTGGCACAACTCTGGCACAACACTGGCGCAACTCTGGCACGACTCTGGCACAAGTCTGGCATGACTCTGGCACAACTCTGGCACAACTCTGGCAGAACGTTTGCACAACTCAGGCACAACGTTGGCACAACTCTGGCACAACTCTGGCACAACACTGGCGCAACTCTGGCACGACTCTGGCACAAGTCTGGCATGACTCTGGCACAACTCTGGCACAACTCTGGCAGAACGTTTGCACAACTCAGGCACAACGTTGGCACAACTCTGGCACAACTCTGGCACAACACTGGCGCAACTCTGGCACGACTCTGGCACAAGTCTGGCATGACTCTGGCACAACTCTGGCACAACTCTGGCAGAACGTTTGCACAACTCAGGCACAACGTTGGCACAACTCTGGCACAACTCTGGCACAACACTGGCGCAACTCTGGCACGACTCTGGCACAAGTCTGGCATGACTCTGGCACAACTCTGGCACAACTCTGGCAGAACGTTTGCACAACTCAGGCACAACGTTGGCACAACTCTGGCACAACTCTGGCACAACACTGGCGCAACTCTGGCACGACTCTGGCACAAGTCTGGCATGACTCTGGCACAACTCTGGCACAACTCTGGCAGAACGTTTGCACAACTCAGGCACAACGTTGGCACAACTCTGGCACAACTCTGGCACAACACTGGCGCAACTCTGGCACGACTCTGGCACAAGTCTGGCATGACTCTGGCACAACTCTGGCACAACTCTGGCAGAACGTTTGCACAACTCAGGCACAACGTTGGCACAACTCTGGCACAACTCTGGCACAACACTGGCGCAACTCTGGCACGACTCTGGCACAAGTCTGGCATGACTCTGGCACAACTCTGGCACAACTCTGGCAGAACGTTTGCACAACTCAGGCACAACGTTGGCACAACTCTGGCACAACTCTGGCACAACACTGGCGCAACTCTGGCACGACTCTGGCACAAGTCTGGCATGACTCTGGCACAACTCTGGCACAACTCTGGCAGAACGTTTGCACAACTCAGGCAC
This sequence comes from Penium margaritaceum, assembly GCA_023375785.1. NCBI lineage: Eukaryota > Viridiplantae > Streptophyta > Zygnematophyceae > Desmidiales > Peniaceae > Penium > Penium margaritaceum. Next base: position 106,364 of record SZWC01004764.1, on the reverse strand, counting down.
AACGTTGGCACAACTCTGGCACAACTCTGGCACAACACTGGCGCAACTCTGGCACGACTCTGGCACAAGTCTGGCATGACTCTGGCACAACTCTGGCACAACTCTGGCAGAACGTTTGCACAACTCAGGCACAACGTTGGCACAACTCTGGCACAACTCTGGCACAACACTGGCGCAACTCTGGCACGACTCTGGCACAAGTCTGGCATGACTCTGGCAGAACTCTGGCACAACTCTGGCACAACTCGGCACAACTTTGGCAGAACTCAGGCAGAACTCAGGCACAACTCAGGCACAACTCCGGCACAACTCTGGCACAACTCTGGCATAACTTTGGCACAACTCTGGCACAACTCTGGCAAAACTCTGGCACAACTCTGCCAGAACTCAGGCACAACTCTTGCACAACTTTGCCACAACTCTGGCACAACTCTGGCATAACTCTGGCACAACTCTGGCAAAACTCTGGAACATCTCTGGCACTACTCTGGCACAACTGTGGCACAACTCAAGCACAACACTGGCACACCTCTGGCAGAACGCTTGCACAACTCTGGCACAACTCTGGCACAACTCTGGCACTACTCTGGCACAACTGTGGCACAACTCAAGCACAACACTGGCACACCTCTGGCAGAACGCTTGCACAACTCTGGCACAACTCTGGCACAACTCTGGCACAACTCTGGCACAAATATGGCAAAACTCTCGCACAACTCTGGAACAACTCTGGCACAACTCTGGCACAACTTTGGCACAATCCTGGCACAAGTCTGGCACAATTATGGCACAACTCTGGTACAATTCTGGCACAACTCTGGCACAGCTCTGGCACGACACTGGCACTACTCTGGCACAACTCTGGCACAACGCTGGCACAACTCTGGCACAACTCTTGCACAACTCTGGCACAAATCTAGCACAAATCAGCCATAACTATGGCAAAACTCTGGCACAAGGCTGGCACAACTCTGGCACAACTCTGGCACAAATTTGGCACAACTTTGGCACAACTCTGGCACAACTCAGGCATAACGCTGGCACAACTCTGGCTCAACCCTGGCACAACTATGGCAAACGTATGGCACAACTCTGACACAATTCAGGCCAAACTATGGCACAACTCTGGCACAAATATGGCAAAACTCTCGCACAACTCTGGCACAACTCTTGCATAGCTCTGACACAACTCTGGCACAACTCTGGCACAACTCTCGCACAACTCTGGCACAACTCTGGCATAGCTCTGGCACAACTCTGGCACAACTCTGGCACGACTCTGGCACAACTCTGGCACAACTCTGGCATAATTCTGGGAGAACGTTTGCACAACTCAGGCACAACGTTGGCACAACTTTGGCACAATTCTGGCACAACTCTGGCACAACTTTGGCACAACTCTGGCACAACTCTAGCACAACTATGGCACAACTGTGGCACAACTCTGGCACAACTCTGGCACAACTCTGGCACAACTCTGGCAGAACGTTTGCAAAACTCAGGCACAACATTGGCACAACTCTGGCAGAACTCTGGCACAACTCTGGCACAAATCTGGCACAACTCTGGGACAACTCTGGCACAACTATGGCATAACTCTGGCACAACTCTGGAACAACTCAGACACAGCTTTGGCATAACTCTGGCACAACTCTGGCACAACTCTTGCACAACTCTGGCACAACTTTCGCACAACTCTGGCACAACTCTGGCACAACTATGGCACAACTATGGCACAACTATGGCACAACTCTGGCATAACTATGGTACAACTCTGGCACAACTCTGGCACAACTCTTGCATAACTCTGGCACAACTTTGGCTCACCTATGGCACAACTCTGGCACAACTCTGGCACAACTCTGGCAAAAATCTGGCACAACTTTGGCACAACAATGGCACAACTCTGGCACAACTCTGGCACAACTATGGCACAACTCTGGCACAACTCTGGCACAACTCTGGCAAAAATCTGGCACAACTTTGGCACAACAATGGCACAACTCTGGCACAACTCTGGCACAACTATGGCACAACTCTGGCACAACTCTGGCACAACTCTTGCATAACTCTGGCACAACTCTTGCATAACTCTGGCACAGCTCTGGCCAAACACTTGCACAGCTCTGGCACAACTCTGGCACAACTCTGGCACAACTCTAGCACACCTCAGGCACAACTCTGGCACAACTCTGGCACAACTCTGGCACAACTCTGGCACAACCCTGGCACAACTCTGGCACGAATCTGGCACAGCTCTATAATAACTCTATAACAACTCTGGCACAACTATGGCACAACTCTGGCACAACTCTGGCACAACTCTGGCACAACTCTGGCACAACTCTGGCACAA
>SZWC01004764.1:76982-87254 GCA_023375785.1 Penium margaritaceum | reverse complement strand
TGGCACAACTCTGGCACAACTCTGGCACAACTCTGGCACAACTCTGGCACAACTCTGGCACAAATATGGCATAACTATGGCACAACTCTGGCACAACTCTGGCACAACTCTGGCACAACTCTGGCACAACTCTGGCAAAGCCAGGTTACAGAAACCAAAGCGGGGTCACAGAAACCAAAGCCGGGTCACAAAAACCAAAGCCGGGTCACAGAAACCAAAGCCGGGTCCCAAAAACCAAAGCCGGAGCACACAAACGAAAGCCAGATCACAAAACCAAAGCCGGGTAATAGAAACCAAAGCCGGGTCACATAAACCAAAACCGGGTCAAAGAAACCAAAGACGAGTCTTAGAAACCAAAAGCTGGGTCACAGACACCAAAGCCGGCTCACAGAAACCAAAGCCGGGTCACAGAAACCAAAACCGGGTCACATAAACCAGAGCCGGGTCACAGAAACAAAAGCCAGGTCACATAAACCAAAGCCGGATCACGGAAACCAAAGCCGGGTCACAGAAACCAAAGCCGGGTCACTGAAACCAAAGCTGGGTCACTGAAACCAAAGTCGGGTCACATAAACCAAAGCCGGGTCACAGAAACCAAAGCCGGGTCACAGAAAGAAATGACGGGTTACATAAAACCAAAGCCGGGTGACAGAAACCGAAACCGGTTCACAGAATCCAAAGCCGGGTCAAAACTCTGGCACAACTATGGCAAAACTCTTGCAGACCTCTGGCACAACTATGGCACAACTTTGGCACAACTCTGGCACAACGCCCGCATAACCATGGCACAACTCTTGCACAACTTTGGCACACCTCTGGCACAACACTGGCACAACTCTGGCACAACTCTGGCACAACTCTGGCACAACCCTGGAACAACTTTGGCAGAACTCTGGGACAACTCTGGTTTATCTCTGGCACAACCATGGCACAACTCTGGGAGAACTCTGGCACAACTCTGGCACAGCTTTGGCACAACTCTGGCACAGCTCTGGCACGACTCTGGCACAAGTCTGGCACGACTCCGGCACAACTCTTGCAAAACTCTGGCACAACTCGGCACAACTATTCCAGAACTCTGGCACAACTCAGGCACAACTCTGGCACAACTCAGGCACAACTCTGGCACAACTCTGGCACAACTCTGGCCCAACTCTGGCACACCTGTGGCACAACCCTGGCACAACCCTGGCACATCTCTGGCATGACTCTGGCACAACTCTGGCACGACTCTGGCACAAGTCTGGCACAACTCTGGCACAACTCTGGCACAGCTCTGGCACAACTCTGGGACAACTCTGGCACAACTCTGGTACAACTCTGGCACAACTCTGGCACAGCTCTGGCACAACTCTGGGACAACTCTGGCACAACTCTGGTACAACTCTGGCACAACTCTGGCAGAACTCTGGCACAACTCTGGCACAACTCTGTCACAAATCTGGCACAACTATCGCATAACCATGGCACAACTCTTGCATAACTCTGGCACAGCTTTGGCCCAACATTGGCACAGCTCTGGCACAACTCTGGGACAACTCTGGCACAACTCTGGTACAACTCTGGCACAACTCAGGCACAACTCTGGGACAACTCTGGAATAACTCTGGCACAACTCTGGCACAACTCTGGGAGAACCCTGGCACAACTCTGACACAACTCTGGCACAACTCTGGAACAACTCTGGCATGACTCTGGCACAAGTCTGGCACGACTCTGGCACAACTCTGGCACAACTCTTGCTCAACTCAGCACAATTATGGCACAACTCTGGCAAAACTCAGGCACAACTCAAGCAAAACTCTGGCACAACGCTGGCACAATTCTGGCACAACTCTGGCACAACTCTGGCACAACTCTAGCACAACTCTGGCACAACGTTGGCACCACTCAGGCACAACTCTGGCATAACTCCTGCACAACTCTGGCACAACATTGGCACAACTCTGGCACAACTCTAATACCATTCTGGGACAACTCTGGCACAACTATGGCACAACTCTGGCACAACTCTGGGACAACTCTCGCACAACTCCGGCACAAGTCTGGCACAACTCTGCAACGACTATGGCACAACTCTGGCACAACTCTGGCACAACTCTGGCACAACTCTGGCAGAACTCTGGCACAACGCTGGCACAACTCTGGCTCAACTATGGCACAACTCTGGTACAACTCTCGCACAACTCTGGCACAACTATGGCTCAACTCTGGCACAATGCTGGCACAAATCTAGCACAACTATGGCACAACTATGGCACAACTCTGGCACAACTCTGGCATGACTCAGGCACAAGTCTGGCACGACTCTGGCACAAATATAGAACAACTCTTGCTCAACTCAGCACAAGTCTGGCACAACTCTGGCAAAACTCTGGCACAACTCAGGCAAAACTCTGGCACAACGCTAGCACAATTCTGGCACAACTCTGGCACAACTCTGGTACAACTCTGGCACAACGTTGGCACAACTCAGGCACAACTCTGGCATAACTCTCGCATAACTCTGGCACAACTCTGGTACAGTTCTAGCACAACTCTGGCACAAATCTGGCACAACCATGGTACAACTCTGGCAAAACTTTGGCACAACTCTGGCACAACTTTGGCACAACTCTGGCACAACTCTGGCACAAATCTGGAATGACTCTGGCACAACTCTGGCATAACTCCTGCACAACTCTGGCACAACTCTGGCACAAGTCTGGCACAACTCTAGAACAACTATGGCACAACTCTGGCAGAACTCTGGCACAACTCTGGCACAACTCTGGCACAACTCTCGCACAACTCTGGCACAACTCTGGCACAACTCTGGGACACCTCTGGCACAAGTATGGCACAACTCTGGCACAACTCTGGCACAATTCTGGCACAACTCTGGCACAACTCTGGTACAACTCTGGCACAACGTTGGCACAACTCAGGCACAACTCTGGCATAACTCTCGCATAACTCTGGCACAACTCTGGTACAGTTCTAGCACAACTCTGGCACAAATCTGGCACAACCATGGTACAACTCTGGCACAACTTTGGCACAACTCTGGCACAACTCTGGCACAGCTCTGGCACAACTCTGGCACAAATCTCGCACAACTCTGGCACAACTCTGGAATAACTCTGGCACAACTCTGGCATAACTCCGGCACAACTCTGGCACAACTCTGGCACAACTCTCGCACAACTCTGGCACAACTCTGGCACAACTCTGGGACACCTCTGGCACAAGTATGGCACAACTCTGGCACAACTCTGGCACAATTCTGGCACAACTCTGGCACAACTCTGGTACAACTCTGGCACAACGTTGGCACAACTCAGGCACAACTCTGGCATAACTCTCGCATAACTCTGGCACAACTCTGGTACAGTTCTAGCACAACTCTGGCACAAATCTGGCACAACCATGGTACAACTCTGGCACAACTTTGGCACAACTCTGGCACAACTCTGGCACAGCTCTGGCACAACTCTGGCACAAATCTCGCACAACTCTGGCACAACTCTGGAATAACTCTGGCACAACTCTGGCATAACTCCGGCACAACTCTGGCACAACTCTGGCACAACTCTCGCACAACTCTGGCACAACTCTGGCACAACTCTGGGACACCTCTGGCACAAGTATGGCACAACTCTGGCACAACTCTGGCACAATTCTGGCACAACTCTGGCACAACTCTGGTACAACTCTGGCACAACGTTGGCACAACTCAGGCACAACTCTGGCATAACTCTCGCATAACTCTGGCACAACTCTGGTACAGTTCTAGCACAACTCTGGCACAAATCTGGCACAACCATGGTACAACTCTGGCACAACTTTGGCACAACTCTGGCACAACTCTGGCACAGCTCTGGCACAACTCTGGCACAAATCTCGCACAACTCTGGCACAACTCTGGAATAACTCTGGCACAACTCTGGCATAACTCCGGCACAACTCTGGCACAACTCTGGCACAACTCTCGCACAACTCTGGCACAACTCTGGCACAACTCTGGGACACCTCTGGCACAAGTATGGCACAACTCTGGCACAACTCTGGCACAATTCTGGCACAACTCTGGCACAACTCTGGTACAACTCTGGCACAACGTTGGCACAACTCAGGCACAACTCTGGCATAACTCTCGCATAACTCTGGCACAACTCTGGTACAGTTCTAGCACAACTCTGGCACAACTCTGGCACAACCCTGGTACAACTCTGGCACAACTCTGGCACAACTCTGGCACAACTCTGGCACAACTCTGGCACAACTCTGGCACAAATCTGGAATGACTCTGGCACAACTCTGGCATAACTCCTGCACAACTCTGGCACAACTCTGGCACAAGTCTGGCACAACTCTAGAACGACTATGGCACAACTCTGGCACAACTCTGGCACAACTCTGGCACAACTCTGGCAGAACTCTGGCACAACTCTGGCACAACTCTGGCACAACTATGGCACAACTCTGGTACAAATCTGGCACAACTCTGGCACAACTCTGGCACAACTCTGGCATGACTCTGGCACAACGCTGGCACAATGCTGGCACAACGCTGGCACAACTCTGGCACAACTATGGCACAACTCTCGCACAACTCTGGCACAAATGTGGCACAACTCTGGCACAACTCTGGCACAACTATCGCATAACCCTTGCACAACTCTTGCACAACTCTGGCACACCTCTGGCACAACACTGGCACAACTCTGGCACAACTCTGGCACAACTCTGGTACAACTCTGGAACAACTCTGGCACATCTCTGGCACAACTCCGGCACAACTCCGGCACAACTCCGGCACAACTCCGGCACAACTCCGGCACAACTCCGGCACAACTCCGGCACAACTCCGGCACAACTCCGGCACAACTCCGGCACAACTCCGGCACAACTCCGGCACAACTCCGGCACAACTCCGGCACAACTCCGGCACAACTCCGGCACAACTCCGGCACAACTCCGGCACAACTCCGGCACAACTCCGGCACAACTCCGGCACAACTCCGGCACAACTCCGGCACAACTCCGGCACAACTCCGGCACAACTCCGGCACAACTCCGGCACAACTCCGGCACAACTCCGGCACAACTCCGGCACAACTCCGGCACAACTCCGGCACAACTCCGGCACAACTCCGGCACAACTCCGGCACAACTCCGGCACAACTCCGGCACAACTCCGGCACAACTCCGGCACAACTCCGGCACAACTCCGGCACAACTCCGGCACAACTCCGGCACAACTCCGGCACAACTCCGGCACAACTCCGGCACAACTCCGGCACAACTCCGGCACAACTCCGGCACAACTCCGGCACAACTCCGGCACAACTCCGGCACAACTCCGGCACAACTCCGGCACAACTCCGGCACAACTCCGGCACAACTCCGGCACAACTCCGGCACAACTCCGGCACAACTCCGGCACAACTCCGGCACAACTCCGGCACAACTCCGGCACAACTCCGGCACAACTCCGGCACAACTCCGGCACAACTCCGGCACAACTCCGGCACAACTCCGGCACAACTCCGGCACAACTCCGGCACAACTCCGGCACAACTCCGGCACAACTCCGGCACAACTCCGGCACAACTCCGGCACAACTCCGGCACAACTCCGGCACAACTCCGGCACAACTCCGGCACAACTCCGGCACAACTCCGGCACAACTCCGGCACAACTCCGGCACAACTCCGGCACAACTCCGGCACAACTCCGGCACAACTCCGGCACAACTCCGGCACAACTCCGGCACAACTCCGGCACAACTCCGGCACAACTCCGGCACAACTCCGGCACAACTCCGGCACAACTCCGGCACAACTCCGGCACAACTCCGGCACAACTCCGGCACAACTCCGGCACAACTCCGGCACAACTCCGGCACAACTCCGGCACAACTCCGGCACAACTCCGGCACAACTCCGGCACAACTCCGGCACAACTCCGGCACAACTCCGGCACAACTCCGGCACAACTCCGGCACAACTCCGGCACAACTCCGGCACAACTCCGGCACAACTCCGGCACAACTCCGGCACAACTCCGGCACAACTCCGGCACAACTCCGGCACAACTCCGGCACAACTCCGGCACAACTCCGGCACAACTCCGGCACAACTCCGGCACAACTCCGGCACAACTCCGGCACAACTCCGGCACAACTCCGGCACAACTCCGGCACAACTCCGGCACAACTCCGGCACAACTCCGGCACAACTCCGGCACAACTCCGGCACAACTCCGGCACAACTCCGGCACAACTCCGGCACAACTCCGGCACAACTCCGGCACAACTCCGGCACAACTCCGGCACAACTCCGGCACAACTCCGGCACAACTCCGGCACAACTCCGGCACAACTCCGGCACAACTCCGGCACAACTCCGGCACAACTCCGGCACAACTCCGGCACAACTCCGGCACAACTCCGGCACAACTCCGGCACAACTCCGGCACAACTCCGGCACAACTCCGGCACAACTCCGGCACAACTCCGGCACAACTCCGGCACAACTCCGGCACAACTCCGGCACAACTCCGGCACAACTCCGGCACAACTCCGGCACAACTCCGGCACAACTCCGGCACAACTCCGGCACAACTCCGGCACAACTCCGGCACAACTCCGGCACAACTCCGGCACAACTCCGGCACAACTCCGGCACAACTCCGGCACAACTCCGGCACAACTCCGGCACAACTCCGGCACAACTCCGGCACAACTCCGGCACAACTCCGGCACAACTCCGGCACAACTCCGGCACAACTCCGGCACAACTCCGGCACAACTCCGGCACAACTCCGGCACAACTCCGGCACAACTCCGGCACAACTCCGGCACAACTCCGGCACAACTCCGGCACAACTCCGGCACAACTCCGGCACAACTCCGGCACAACTCCGGCACAACTCCGGCACAACTCCGGCACAACTCCGGCACAACTCCGGCACAACTCCGGCACAACTCCGGCACAACTCCGGCACAACTCCGGCACAACTCCGGCACAACTCCGGCACAACTCCGGCACAACTCCGGCACAACTCCGGCACAACTCCGGCACAACTCCGGCACAACTCCGGCACAACTCCGGCACAACTCCGGCACAACTCCGGCACAACTCCGGCACAACTCCGGCACAACTCCGGCACAACTCCGGCACAACTCCGGCACAACTCCGGCACAACTCCGGCACAACTCCGGCACAACTCCGGCACAACTCCGGCACAACTCCGGCACAACTCCGGCACAACTCCGGCACAACTCCGGCACAACTCCGGCACAACTCCGGCACAACTCCGGCACAACTCCGGCACAACTCCGGCACAACTCCGGCACAACTCCGGCACAACTCCGGCACAACTCCGGCACAACTCCGGCACAACTCCGGCACAACTCCGGCACAACTCCGGCACAACTCCGGCACAACTCCGGCACAACTCCGGCACAACTCCGGCACAACTCCGGCACAACTCCGGCACAACTCCGGCACAACTCCGGCACAACTCCGGCACAACTCCGGCACAACTCCGGCACAACTCCGGCACAACTCCGGCACAACTCCGGCACAACTCCGGCACAACTCCGGCACAACTCCGGCACAACTCCGGCACAACTCCGGCACAACTCCGGCACAACTCCGGCACAACTCCGGCACAACTCCGGCACAACTCCGGCACAACTCCGGCACAACTCCGGCACAACTCCGGCACAACTCCGGCACAACTCCGGCACAACTCCGGCACAACTCCGGCACAACTCCGGCACAACTCCGGCACAACTCCGGCACAACTCCGGCACAACTCCGGCACAACTCCGGCACAACTCCGGCACAACTCCGGCACAACTCCGGCACAACTCCGGCACAACTCCGGCACAACTCCGGCACAACTCCGGCACAACTCCGGCACAACTCCGGCACAACTCCGGCACAACTCCGGCACAACTCCGGCACAACTCCGGCACAACTCCGGCACAACTCCGGCACAACTCCGGCACAACTCCGGCACAACTCCGGCACAACTCCGGCACAACTCCGGCACAACTCCGGCACAACTCCGGCACAACTCCGGCACAACTCCGGCACAACTCCGGCACAACTCCGGCACAACTCCGGCACAACTCCGGCACAACTCCGGCACAACTCCGGCACAACTCCGGCACAACTCCGGCACAACTCCGGCACAACTCCGGCACAACTCCGGCACAACTCCGGCACAACTCCGGCACAACTCCGGCACAACTCCGGCACAACTCCGGCACAACTCCGGCACAACTCCGGCACAACTCCGGCACAACTCCGGCACAACTCCGGCACAACTCCGGCACAACTCCGGCACAACTCCGGCACAACTCCGGCACAACTCCGGCACAACTCCGGCACAACTCCGGCACAACTCCGGCACAACTCCGGCACAACTCCGGCACAACTCCGGCACAACTCCGGCACAACTCCGGCACAACTCCGGCACAACTCCGGCACAACTCCGGCACAACTCCGGCACAACTCCGGCACAACTCCGGCACAACTCCGGCACAACTCCGGCACAACTCCGGCACAACTCCGGCACAACTCCGGCACAACTACGGCACAACTGTGGCACGACTCTGGCACGACTCTGGTACAACTATGGCACAACCCTGGGACAACCCTGGCACAATGATGGCACAACTCTGGCACAACTCTGGCACAACTCTGGCACAACTCTGGCACAACTCTGGCACAACTCTGGCACAACTCTCGCATAACCCTGGCACAACTCTTGCATAGCTAAGGCACAGCTCTGGCCCAGCACTGGCACAACCATGGCACAACTCTGGAAAAACTCTGGCAAAACTCTAGCACAACTCTAGGACAACTCTGGCACAACTCTGGGACAACTATGGTATAACTCTGGCACAACTATGGCACAACTCTGGCACAACTCTGGCACAACTTTGGGTGAACTCTGGCACAACTCTGGCACAACTTTCGCACAACTTTGGCACAACTCTTGGACAACTCGAGTATAACTATGGCACAGCTCTGGGACAACTCTGGCACAACTCTGGCACGACTCTGGCACAAATCTGGCACAAATCAGGCACAACTCGCACAACTCTGGCACAACTCTTGCACACCTACGGCACAAGGGACAACCCTGGCACAATGAACTCTGGCACGACTCTGGCACAACTCTGGCACAACTCCGGCACAACTCTGGCACAACTCTGACACAGCTCTGGCACAACTATGGGAGAACTCTGGCACAACGCTGGCACAAATATGGCACAACTTTGGCACATCTCTGGCACAACTCTGGCACAACTATGGCACAACTCTGGCACAACTCTCGCATAACCCTGGCACAACTCTTGCATAACTCTGGCACAGCTCTCGCCCAACACTGGCACAGCTCAGGCACAACTCTGGCACAACTCTGGCACAACTCTAGCACAATTCTGGCACAACTCTGGCACAACTCTGATACAACTCTGGCACAACTCTCGCATAACCCTGGCACAACTCTTGCATAAATCTAGCACAGCTCTGGCCCAACACAAGCACATCTCTGGAACAACTCTGGCACAACTCTAGCACAACTATGGCACAACTCTGGCACAACTCTGGCACAATTCTGGCACGACTCTAGCACAATATGGTACAACTCTGGCACAACTCTGGGAGAACTCTGGCACAACTCTGGCACATCTCTTGCACAACTCTGGCTCAACTCTGGCACAACTCTGGCACAACATTGGCACAACTCTGGCAAAAAATATGGCACAACTCTGGCACAACTCTGGCACAACTCTGGCACATCTCTGGCACAACTCTGGCACAACTCTGGCACAACTCTGGCACAACTATAGCACAACTTTGGCACATCTTTGGCAAAACTGTGGCACAGTTCCGGCACATCTCTGGCACAACTCTGGCACAACTCTGGCACAACTCTGGCACAACTCTTGCACAACTCGGGCACAATTTTGAAACAGTTCTGCCACAACTCTGGCACAACTCTTGCACAACTATGGCACAACTCTGGCACAACTCTGGCACAACTCTGGCACAACTCTGGCACAACTCTTCCACAACTCTGGCACAACTCTGGTAAAACTCTGGCACAACTCTGGCACAACTCTGGGACAACTCTGGCACAACTCTCGGACAACTCTGGTACAACTCTGGCACAACTCTGGCACAACTCTGGCACAACTCTGGCACAACTCTGGCACAACTCTGGCACAACTCTGGCACAACTCTGGAACAACTCTGGCACAACTCT
>SZWC01004764.1:48159-63983 GCA_023375785.1 Penium margaritaceum | reverse complement strand
CAGGCGATGGCCCTCCTCATGGCCCTACCTGACAGTTGGGGCCCACTCATCACCGTCCTCGGAGGATGGGCGGAGGACAAGCTCACCTATGGCGCGGTCGCAGAGTACATCCGCAACGAGGCGCAGCGCCGGAGCTGCGGGGAGTCCTCGTCTTCCTCATCGGCCCTTGTCACCAGAACGCGTGGTGGCGGAAACGGGGGCAAAGGAAGCGGCGGAAGAGGCGGCGGCAAGAAGGGCGCCAAGAAAGGTGCGTGCCGCAACTGCGGCAAGGAGGGCCATTGGGCCCGGGAGTGCCCGGAGGAGGCGAAGACCGGCGGCAGAAAACAGCAAGGGCAGGTCGCTCCTCAACGGCAACAAGAACCACTTCCTCAAGAAGGCCAACAGGCGGTGCCTGGATTCCGGGGCCGAGGAGCACACCCAAGTCGAGAAGGTGGGGTTCGTCACCTACGAGAAGTCCTCCAAGTCGATGGTGGTCGCGAACGACAAAGTCGAGCCGGCGGCCGGCCAAGGCGACGTGGAGGTGGAAGTCGTGGTGGGCGGTAAGAAGGAGCTTTGCACAATCCGTGATGTGCAGCACGTCCCCGGCCTGACTGACATCCTCAGTGTCAGCCGCTTGACGGACAAGGGGTATGAGGTGCTCTTCCGCAGGAAAGGCGTAGTGGTGCGCATCAACGGCGATGGCGAGGTCGTGCTGGAGGCGAAGCGCCAGGGCGGTCTCTACATCGTGGAGACCAAGGTGGTCCCCGCGACATCGGACGCAGCAGACTCGCAGGAGCGCGTCGTCAACATGGCCAAGGGGGGAAGTGCTGATCTGGAGCTCTGGCACCGACGGTTGGGGCATTCGGCGCCCGCAACCGTTAAAGAGATGGCGAAGCACGACATGGTGCGCGGCCTCGTCATCGACGGTGCAACACACGCGGCAGAAGATGCAGCAGCGCACAAAAAGTACGAGCCTTGCATTTTGGGCAAGGCGCGGCGCAAGCCGTTCAATGAGAACGAGGCTCGCGCAAAGGACCTACTGGAGGTCGTGCACAGCGAAGTGTGCAGACTGTTCAAAACGCCGTCAAACGGCGGCTTGGGATACGTTGTCACCTTCGTTGACAACTGCAGCAGGAAGCTCTACGTGTACTTCATGAAGCGGAAAGGCGAGGTCCTGGCCCGGTTGAAGGCGTACGTCGTAGCGGTGGAGAGGCAGACTGGCCGGAAGGTCAGAGCGCTACGCAGCGACAATGGCGGAGAGTACGTGAGCTGCAGCGGGTGGATGAAGCAGCAGGGCATCCAGTGGGAACCTACTACGCCGTACTTGCCACAGTCCAACGGAGTGGCGGAGCGAGCGAACCAGACGCTGCTGAACATGGTGCGGACCATGCNCTCTGGGACCCGCACACGCAAGAGATCATCTGCAGCGGTGATGTCGAGTTCGACGAGCAGCAGAGCTTTGGCAGCAACAACAACGACATGAGCATCGGGAACACTCCAAAACAGGGGGAGTGGTTCCAGCTCCTTGACTACGAGGAGGAGCCGGCGGACGCGGAGGTCAACGATGCGACATCGGAGCGCAGCGGTGCAGTAGGTACAGCAGCCGACGCGGAGGACTCCGACGACGATGCAGCTTGGCTGGAGATCCGGCGGATTGATCCGTCGAAGGAGGCACCGTGGGTGCCGAAGCGCGCACTCCCGGCGGAGTTCGCGTCGGGCGTCGGAGAAAAATACTCCGGACGCGCCGCCCGTCCGGTTGATGGTTCACTGGAGCGGGAGGGATCCTCGGGGAGCCGTCCGGTCGATGATTCACCGGAGCGGGCTGAGTCGGAAGGATCGCAGCAAAGCGACGAGACGCCGCCAAGACTGCCGCGCCGCAACGGGAGGCAGCGGAAAGCGGGGAAGCGTTTCGACGCAGGCACCGGTCGATGGATCGGCATGACGCGGTGCATGCTGGCTGCATCAACGGAACCGACAACCGTGCAAGAGGCGCTTGCGCGGCCCGAGGGGAAGCANGCGCTACGCAGCGACAATGGCGGAGAGTACGTGAGCTGCAGCGGGTGGATGAAGCAGCAGGGCATCCAGTGGGAACCTACTACGCCGTACTTGCCACAGTCCAACGGAGTGGCGGAGCGAGCGAACCAGACGCTGCTGAACATGGTGCGGACCATGCTTGTGGATGCGGGGTTGCCGCGAGGGTTCTGGGCGGAGGCTGTGCGTACAGTGAGCTACACCATCAACCTTACCCCAACAGCGGTGCTGAATGGTAAGGGCGGCTGGAAGACGCCGCGGGAGGTTTGGAGCGGGCGCAAGCCAAACGTGGCGCACCTGAAGGTGTTCGGGTGCAAGGTGCACGCGATGGTGCAGGCGGCGCAACGACGCGACAGCAAGATGGAACCGCGGGCAAAGCCGTGCTTGTTCCTCGGCTATGAGAGTGCACAAAAGGCATACAGGCTCTGGGACCCGCACACGCAAGAGATCATCTGCAGCGGTGATGTCGAGTTCGACGAGCAGCAGAGCTTTGGCAGNATCCTCGGGGAGCCGTCCGGTCGATGATTCACCGGAGCGGGCTGAGTCGGAAGGATCGCAGCAAAGCGACGAGACGCCGCCAAGACTGCCGCGCCGCAACGGGAGGCAGCGGAAAGCGGGGAAGCGTTTCGACGCAGGCACCGGTCGATGGATCGGCATGACGCGGTGCATGCTGGCTGCATCAACGGAACCGACAACCGTGCAAGAGGCGCTTGCGCGGCCCGAGGGGAAGCACTGGCACGCCGCCATCAAGTCGGAGTTGGCGTCCATTGCTGAAAACGACACGTGGCAGCTGGTTGATAGGCCGAAAGACGCCAAGGTCATCGGCTCCAAGTGGGTCTTCAAGACCAAGTTCACAAAGGAAGGTGTGGTTGACAAGTACAAGGCGCGGCTCGTGGCGAAGGGGTACGCATAGCGTAAGGGCGAGCACTACGATGAGACGTTCGTCCTCGTCGCCAAGTTCACAAGCATTCAGGCAATCCTTGCGGTGGCAGCCGCGAAACTAGGGCACAACTAGGACGCAACTAAGGCGCAACTAGGGCGCAACTAGGGGGCAACTAGGGCGCAACTAGAGCGCGACTAGGGCCCAACTAGGGCGCAAGTAGGGCGCAAGTTAGACGCAACAAGGACGCAATTAGGGCACAACTAGGGCGTAGCTAGTGTCCAACTAAGGCGCAACTAGGGCGCAAGTAGTGCGCCAGTAGGGCGAAAGTAGGGTGCAATAAGGGCGCAAGAAGGGCACAACTAGGGTGCAACTAGGGCGCAAGTAGGACGCGACTAGGGCGTAAGTAGGGCGCAACTAGGGCGCAACAAGGGTGCAAGTAGGGCACAAGTAGGGTGCAACTAGGGCACAACTAAGGCGCAACTAGGGCGCAACTAGGGCGCAACTAGGGCGCAACTAGGGCGCAACTAGAGCGCAACTAGGGCACAACTAGGCGCAACTAGGACGCAACTAGGGCGCAAATAGGGCGCAACTAGGGCGCAACTAGGGCCCAACTAGGGCGCAACAAGGGCGCAATGAGGGCGCAACTAGGGCGCGATGAGGGCGCAACGAGGGCGCAACCAAGGCCCAACTATGGTGCAACTAGGGCGCAACTAGGGTGTAACTAGGGCGCATCTAGGGTGCAACTAGGGCGCAACTAGTGCACAACTAGGGCACAACTAGGACGCAACTAGGTCGCAACTAGGGAGCAAGTAAGGCGCAACTAGGGTGCAACTAGGGCGCAACCGGGGCAAAACCAGGGCGCAACTAGGGCGCAACTAGGGCGCAACTAGGGTGCAACTAGGGCGCAACTAGGGCAAAACTAGGGTGCAACTAGGGCGCAACTAAGGCGCCACTAGGGCGCAACTAGGGTGTAACTAGGGCGCAAGTAGGGCGCAAGTAAGACGCAACTAGGGTGAAACTAGGGCACAACTAGGGCGTAGCTAGTGCCCAACTAAGGCGCAACTAGGGCGCAAGAAGGGCTCCAGTAGGGCGTAAGTAGGGTGCAATAAGGGCGCAACTAGGGTGGAACTAGGGCGAAATTAGGACGCGACTAGTGCGTAACTAGGATGCAACTAGGGCGCAAGTAGGGTGCAAGTAGGGCGCAAGTAGGGCGCAACTAGGGTACAATTAAGGCGCAACTAGGGCACAACTAGGGCACAACTAGGGCGCAACTAGGGCGCAACTTGGGCGCAACTAGGGCACAACTAGGGCGCAACAAGGGCGCAACTAGGGTGCAACTTGGTCGCAACGTGGGCGCAACTAGGGCGCAACTAGGGCGTAATGAGGGCGCAACAAGGGCGCTACGAGGGCGCAATGAGAGTGCAACGAGGGTGCAATGAGGGCGCAACTAGGGTGCAACTAGAGTACAACTATGGTGCAACTAGGGCGCAAGTAGGGCGCAACTAGAGCGCAACTAGGGCGCAACTAGGGCGCAACTATGGCGCAACTAGGGTGCAACTAGGGCGTAACTAGAGCGCAAGTAGGGCACAACTAGGGCGTAAGTAGGGTACAAGTAGGGCGCAAGTAGGGTACAACTAGTGCGCAACTAGGGCGCAACTAGGGCGCAACTAGGGCGGACCTAGGGCGCAACTAGGGCCAACTAGGGTGCAACTATGGAGCAACTAGGGCGCAACTTGGGCGCAACCAGGGCGCAACTAGGGCGCAACTAGGGCGCAACTAGGGTGCAACTAGGGTGCAACTAGGGTGCAACTAGGACGCAACTAGGGCACAACTAGGGCACAACTAGGACGCAACTAGGTCACAACTAGGGCGCAACTAGGGCGCAACTAAGGCGCAACTAGGGCGCAACTAGGGCGCAGCTAGTGCGCAACCAGGGTGCAACCAGGGCGCAACTAGGGCGCAACTAGGGCGCAACTAGGGTGCAACTAGGGCGCAACTAGGGCGCAACTAGGGCGCAACTAGGGCGCAGCTAGTGCGCAACCAGGGTGCAACCAGGGCGCAACTAGGGCGCAACTAGGGCGCAACTAGGGTGCAACTAGGGCGCAACTAGGGCGCAACTAGGGCGCAACTTGGGTGCAACTAGGGCGCAACTAGGGGGCCACTAGGACGCAACTAGGGTGCAACTAGGGCGCAAGTAGGGCTCAAGTAAGACGTAACTAGGGTGCAACTAGGGCACAACTAGGGCGTAGCTAGTGCCCAACTAAGGCGCAACTAGGGGCCAAGAAGGGCGCCAATAGGGCGTAAGTAGGGTGCAACAAGGGTGCAAGAAGGGCGCAACTAGGGTGCAACTAGGGCGCAACTAGGACACGACTAGGGCGTAACTAGGACGCAACTCGGGCGCAAGTAGGGCGCAAGTAGGGCGCAAGTAGGGCGCAACTAGGGCACAACTAAGGCGCAACTAGGGCGCAACCAGGGCACAACTAGGGCGTAACTAGGGTGCAACTTGGGCGCATCTAGGGCACAACTAGGGCGCAACTAGGGCGCAACTAGGGCGCAACTTGGGCGCAACTTGGGCGCAACTAGGGCGCAACTAGGGTGCAATGAGGGTGCAACGAGGGCGCAACAAGGGAATACAAAGGACGCAACGAGGGTACAACTAGGGTGCAACTAGGGTGCAACTAAGGCGCAACTAGGGCGCAAGTAGGGGGCAACTAGAGTGTAACTAGGGCGCAACTAGGGCGTAACTAGGGCGCAAGTAGGGTGCAACTAGGGCGCAACTAGAGTGCAAGTAGGGCACGACTGGGGCGCAACTAGGGCGCAACTAGGGTGCACCTAGTGCACATGTTGGGCGCAACTAGGGCGCTACTAAGGCGCAACTAGCGCGCAAGTAGGGCAGAAGTAGGACGCAACTAGCCCACAACTAGGGCACAACTAGGGCGTAGCTGGTGCCAAACTAAGGCACAACTAGGGCGCAAGTAGGGTGCGAGTAGGGCGCACGTAGAGTGCAATAAGTGCGCAAATGGGAAGCAACTAGGGCGCAACTAGGACGCAACTAGGGCGCAACTAGGGCGCAACTAGGGCGCGACTAGGGCGCAACTAGGGAGCAACTAGGGCAAAACTAGGGCGCAACTAGGGTACAACTACGGTGCAACTAGGGCATAACTAGGGCACAACTAGGGCGCAACTAGGGCGCAACTAGGACGCAACTAGGGCGCAACTAGGGCGCAACTAGGGCGCGACTAGGGCGCAACTAGGGAGCAACTAGGGCAAAACTAGGGCGCAACTAGGGTACAACTACGGTGCAACTAGGGCGTAACTAGGGCACAACTAGGGCGCAACTAGGGCGTAACTAGGGCACAACTATGACGCAACTAAGGCGCAACTAGGGTGCAAGTAGGGCACAAGTAGGATGCAACTAGGGCGCAACTAGGGCACAACTAGGGCGCAACTAGGGCGTAACTAGGGCACAACTATGACGCAACTAAGGCGCAACTAGGGTGCAAGTAGGGCACAAGTAGGATGCAACTAGGGCGCAACTAGTGTACAACTAGGGCGTATCTAGTGCCCAACTGAGGCGCAACTAGGGCGCAAGTATGGCACAAGTAGAGCGCAAGTAGGGTGCAACTAGTGCGCATCTAGGGCGCAACTAGGGCGCACTAGGGCGGAACTAGGGCGCAACTAGGGCGCAACTAGGGTGCAACAAGGGCGCAACTAGGGCGCAACTAGGGCGCAACTAGGGTGCAACTAGGGCGCAACTAGGGTGCAACTAGGGTGCAACTAGGGCGCAACTAGGGCACAACTAGGGCACAACTAGGACGCAACTAGGTCGCAACTAGGGCGCAACTAGGGCGCAACTAGGGTGCAACTAGGGTGCAACTAGGGCGCAACTAGGGCACAACTAGGGCACAACTAGGACGCAACTAGGTCGCAACTAGGGCGCAACTAGGGCGCAACTAGGGTGAAGCTAGGGCGCAACAAGGGCCCAACTAGTGCGCAACCAGGGTGCAACCAGGGCACAACTAGGGCGCAACTAGGGCGCAACTAGGGTGCAACTAGGGTGTAACTATGGCGCAACTAGGGTGCAACTAGGGTGCATTTAGGGCGCGACTAATGCGCAACTAGGGTGCAACTAGGGCGCAAGTAGGGTGCAAGTAAGATGCAACTAGGGTGCAACTAGGGCACAACTAGGGCGTAGCTAGTTCCCAAGTAAGGCGCAACTAGGGCGCAAGAAGGGCGCCGGTAGGGCGTAAGTAGGGTGCAATAAGGGCGCAAGAAGGGCGCAACTAGGGTGCAACTAGGGTGCAACTAGGACGTGACTAGGGCGTAACTAGGGCGCAACTAGGGTGCATGTAGGGCGCAAGTAGGGCGCAAGTAGGGCGCAACTAGGGCACAACTAAGGCGCAACTAGGGCGCAACTAGGGCGCAACTACGGCGCAACTACGGCGCAACTAGGGTGCAACTAGGGCACAACTAGGGCGCAACTGTGGTGCAACTAGGGCGCAACTTGGACACAACTTGGATGCAACTAGGGTGCAACTAGGGTGCAACTATGGCGTAACTAGGGCGCAACTAGGATGCAACGAGGGTGCAACTAGTGTGCAAAATGGGCGCAACTAGGGCGCAACTAAGGCGCAACTAGGGCGCAAGTAGGGCGCAAGTAGGACGCAACTAGGGTGTAACTATGGGACAACTAGGACGTAGTTAGTGCCCAACTGAGGTGCAACTAGGGCGCAAGTAGGCGCTAGTAGGGTGCAAGAAGGTTGCAACTAGGGTGCAAACAGGGCGCAACTAGGTTGCAACTAGGGCGCAACTAGGGTGTAACTAGGGTGCAACTAGGATGCAACTAGGGCACAACTAGGGCGCAACTAGGGTGCAACTAGGGTGCAACTAGGGCGCAACTAGGGCGCAACTAGGGTGCAACTAGGGTGCGACTAGGGCGCGACTAGGGCGCAACTAGGGCACAACTAGGGCGCAACTAGGGTGCAACTAGGGTGCAACTAGGGCGCAACTAGGGCGCAACTAGGGTGCAACTAGGGTGCGACTAGGGCGCGACTAGGGTGCGACTTGGGCGCAAGAAGGGCGGAACGAGGGGGCAACCGGGGCGCAATCAGGGCGTAACTAGGGCGCAACTAGGGTGCAACTAAGGCGCAACCTGGGTGCAACTAGGGCGCAACTAGGGCACAACTAGGGCGCAACGAGGGGGCAACCGGGGCGCAATCAGGGCGTAACTAGGGCGCAACTAGGGTGCAACTAAGGCGCAACCTGGGTGCAACTAGGGCGCAACTAGGGCACAACTAGGGCGCAACTAGAGCGCAAGTAGGGTGCAACTAGTGTGCAAGTTGGGCGCAACTAAGGTGCAACTAAGGCGCAACTAGCACGCAAGTAGGGCGCAACTTGGGCGCAACTAGGGCACAACCAAGGCGCAACTAGGGCACAACTAGGGCGCAGATAGTACCCAACGAAGGCACAACTAGGGCGCAAGTAGGGTGCCAGTAGGGCGCAAGTAGGGTACAATAAGGGCGCAAATATGGTGCAACTAGGGCGCAACTAGGACGCATTTAGGGCGCAACTAGGGCGCGACTAGGGCGCAACTAGGGCCCAACTAGGGCGAAACTAGGGTGCAAGTAGGGCGCAAGTAGGGTACAATAAGGGCGCAAATATGGTGCAACTAGGGCGCAACTAGGACGCATTTAGGGCGCAACTAGGGCGCGACTAGGGCGCAACTAGGGCCCAACTAGGGCGAAACTAGGGTGCAAGTAGGGCGTCACTAGGGGGCAACTAGGGCGCAACTAGGGCGCAAATAGGGCGCAACTAGGGCGCAACTAAGGCGCAACTAGGACGAAACTAGGTTGCAACTAGGGCGCAAGTAGGGCGTCACTAGGGGGCAACTAGGGCGCAACTAGGGCGCAAATAGGGCGCAACTAGGGCGCAACTAAGGCGCAACTAGGACGAAACTAGGTTGCAACTAGGGCGCAAGTAGGGCGCAAGCAGGGCGCAAGTAGGCCCGGCCTACGTTTGTGTGACCCGGCTTTGGTTTCTGTGATTTGGCTTTGGTTTCTGTGACCCAGCTTTGGTATCTGTGACCTGGCTTTGGTTTTTGTGACTCGGCTTTGGTTTCTGTGACCCGGCTTTGGTTTCTCTGACCAGGCTTTCGTTTCTTTGGCCCAGCTTTGGTTTATGTGATCCGGCTTTGGTTTATCCAGCTTTGGTTTCTTTGACCCGGCTTTGGTTTCTGTGACCCGTCTTTGGTTTCTATGACCCGACTTTAGTTTCTGTGACCCGGCTTTGGTTTCTATGACTCGGCTTTGGTTTCTTTGACCCGGCTTTCTGTGACCCGGCGTTGGTTTCTGTGACCCGGCTTTGGTTTATGTGACCCGGCTTTGGTTTCTTGGACCCGGCTTTGGTTTTTGTGACCCGGCTTTGGTTTATGTGACCCGGCTTTCGTTAGTGTGACCCGGGTTCGGCTTCTGTGACCCGGCTTTGTGTGACCCGCCTTTGGTTTCTGTGACCCAGCTTTGGTTTTTGTGACCCGGCTTTGGTTTCTGTGACCCGGCTTTGGTTTATGTGATCCGGCTTTGGTTTCTGTGACCCGGCTTTTTGTTTATGTGACCCGGCTTTGGTTTTTGTGACCCGGCTTTGGTTTCTGTGACCCGGCTTTGGTTTATGTGATCCGGCTTTGGTTTCTGTGACCCGGCTTTTTGTTTATGTGACCCGGCTTTGGTTTATGTGACCCAGCTTTGGTTAATGTGACCCGGCTTTGGTTTCTATGACCCGGTTTTGGTTTCTGTGACCTGGCTTTGATTTCTGTGACCCGTCTTTGGTTTCTGTGACCCGGCTTTGGTTTCTGTGACCCAGCTTGGTTTCTGTGAACCCTCTTTGGTTTCCATGACCTGACTTTGGTTTCTGTGAACCGGATTTGGTTTCTATGACCGGCTTAGGTTTCTGTGACGGGGCTTTGGTTTGTGTGACCCGGCTTTGGTTTCTAAGACCCGGCTTTGGTTTATGTGACCCGGCTTTGGTTTATGTGACCCGGCTTTGGTTTTTGTGACCCGGCTTTGGGTTATGTGACCCCGCTTCGGTTTTGTGACCCGGTTTGGTTTCTGTGACCCGGCTTCGGTTTTGTGGCCCGGCTTTGGTTTTTGTGACCCGGCTTTGGTTTCTCTGACCCGGCTTTGGTTTATGTGACCCGGCTTTGGTTTTTGTGTCCTGGCTTTGGTTAATGTGACCCGGCTTTGGTTTATCTGACCCAGCTTTGGTTTCTTTGCCCCAGCTTTGGTTTCTAGGTACCGGCTTAGGTTTACCCAGTTTTGGTTTCTTTGACCCGGCTTTGGTTTATGTGACCCGTCATTGGTTTCTATGACCCGGCTTTCGTTGCTGTGATCTGGCTTTGGTTTATGTGACCCGGCTTTGGTTTGTGTGACCCGGCTTTGGTTTATGTGATCCGGCTTTGGTTTGTGTGACCCGGCTTTGCTTTCTTTGACTCGGCATTGGTTTATGTGACCCGGCTTTGGTTTCTGTGACCCGGCTTTGGTTTATGGGACCGTTTTTGGTTCCTGTGACCCGGCTTTGGTTTCTGTGACCCGGCTTTGGTTTATGGGACCGTTTTTGGTTCCTGTGACCCGGCTTTGGTTTCTGTGACCCAGCTTTGGTTTCTGTGACCCGGCTTTGGCTTTTGTGACCCAACTTTCGTTTGTGGAACCCGGCTTTGGTTTCTGTGACCCGGCTTTGGTTTCTGTGACCCAGCTTTGGTTTATGTGACCCGGCTTTTGTTTCTGTGACCCGGTTTTTTTTTCCGTGGCCTGGCTGTGGTTTGTGTGACCCAGCTTTGGTTTATGTGACCCGGCTTTCATTTATGTGACCCGGTTTTGGTTTCTGTGACCCGGCTTTGGTTTCTATGACCCGGCTTTGGATTGTGTGACCCGGCTTTGGTTTCTGTGACCCGGCATTGGTTTCTATTACCCAGCTTTGGTTTTTGTGACCCGGCATTGGTTTCTATAACCCGACTTTGGTTGCTGTGAACCGGCTTTGGTTTATGTGACCCGGCTTTGGTTTCTGTGACCCGGCTTTGGTTTCTGTGACCCGGCTTTGGGTTCTGTGAACCGGCTCTGGTTTTTGTGACTTCTTTGGATTCTGTGACCCGGCTTTGGTTTCTTTGAACTGGCTTTTGTTTGTGTGAGCCGGCTTTGGTTACAATGACCCGGCTTTGGTTTGTGTGACCTCGCTTTGGGTTCTGTGACTTGGCTTAGGTTTTTGTTACCGACTTTGGTTCTGTGACCTGGATTTGGTTGCTGTGACCCGGCATTGGTTTCAGTGATCCGCCTTTGGATTCTGTGACCCGGCTTTGGATTCTGTGATCCGGCTTTGGTTTCTGTGACTTGGCTTTGGTTTCTGTGACCGGGCTTTGGTTTCTGTGACCCGACTTTGGTTTCAGTTATCCGGCTTTGGTTTCTGTGAACCGGCTTTGGTTTCTGTGACCCGGCTTTCTTTTCTCTGACCTGGCTTTGGTTTTTGTGACCCGGCTTTGGTTTGTGTGACCCGGCTTTGCTTTCTGTGACCCGGCTTTGTTTTCTCTGACTCGACTTTGGCTTATGTGACCCGGCTTTGGTTGTTGTGACCCGGCTTTGGTTTCTATGACCCGGCTTTGGTTTCTGTGACCCGGCTTTGATTTCTGTGAACCGGCTTTGGTTTCTCAGACCCGGCTCTCGTTTTTGTGGCCTAGCTTTGGTTTCTGTGATCTGGCTTTGGTTTATCCAGCTTTGGTTTCTTTGACCGGACTTTGGTTTATGTGACCCGTCTTTGGTTTCTATGACCCGTTTTCGTTTCTGTGACCTGGCCTTGCTTTCTATGACCCGGCTTTGGTTTCTGTGACCCGGCTGTGGTTTCTGTGACCTGGCTTTCATTTGTGTGACCCGGCTTTGGCTTTTGTGACCCGGCTTTGCGTGATCCGGCTTTTGTTTCTGTGACCCAGCTTTGGGTTCTGTGACCCGACTTTGGTTTCTGTGACCCGACTTTGGTTTCTGTGACCCGGCTTTGGTTTCTGTGACCCGGCTGTGGTTTCTGTGACCTGGCTTTCATTTGTGTGACCCGGCTTTGGCTTTTGTGACCCGGCTTTGCGTGATCCGGCTTTTGTTTCTGTGACCCAGCTTTGGGTTCTGTGACCCGACTTTGGTTTCTGTGACCCGACTTTGGTTTCTGTGACCCGGCTTTGGTTTCTGTGACCTGGCTTTGGTTTCTATGACCCGGCTTTGGTTTCTGTGACCCGGCTGTGGTTTCTGTGACCTGGCTTTCATTTGTGTGACCCGGCTTTGGCTTTTGTGACCCGGCTTTGCGTGATCCGGCTTTTGTTTCTGTGACCCAGCTTTGGGTTCTGTGACCCGACTTTGGTTTCTGTGACCCGACTTTGGTTTCTGTGACCCGGCTTTGGTTTCTGTGACCTGGCTTTGGTTTCTATGACCCGGCTTTGGTTTCTGTGACCCGGCTGTGGTTTCTGTGACCTGGCTTTCATTTGTGTGACCCGGCTTTGGCTTTTGTGACCCGGCTTTGCGTGATCCGGCTTTTGTTTCTGTGACCCAGCTTTGGGTTCTGTGACCCGACTTTGGTTTCTGTGACCCGACTTTGGTTTCTGTGACCCGGCTTTGGTTTCTGTAAACCGGCTTTGGTTTTTGTGACCCGGCTTTCATTTTTCTGACCTGGCTTTGGTTTTTGTGACCCGGCTTTGGTTTGTGTGACCCGGCTTTGCTTTCTGTGACCCGGCTTAGTTTTTTGTGACTCAGCTTTGGTTTTGGTGACCCGGCTTTGGTTGCTGTGACCCGGCTTTGGTTTCTGTGACCCGGCTTTGGTTTCTGTGAACCGGCTTTGATTTTTGTGACCCGGCTTTGGTTTCTCTGACCCGGCTCTCGTTTCTGTGACCCAGCTTTGGTTTATGTGATCCGGCTTTGGTTTATCCAGCTTTGGTTTCTTTGAGCTGGCTTTTGTTTCTGTGACCCGTCTTTGGTTTATATGACCCGGTTTCGTTTCTGTGACCTGGCCTTGCTTTCCATGACCCGGCTTTGGTTTATGTGACCCGGCTTTGGTTTTTGTGACCTGGCTTTCATTTGTGTGACCCGGCTTTGGCTTCTGTGACCCGGCTTTGTGTTACCCGGCTTTGTTTTCTGTGACCCAGCTTTGGTTTCAGTGACCCGACTTTGGTTTCTGTGACCCGACTTTGGTTTCTGTGATCTGGCTTTGGTTTCTGTGACCCGGCTCTCGTTTGTGTGACCCTGCTTTGGTTTCTGTGACCCGGCTTTGGTTTCCGTGGCCCGGTTTTGGTTTCTGTGGCCCGGCTTTCATTTGTGTGACCCGGCTTTGCTTTCTGTAACCCGGCTTTGGTTTGTGTGATCCAGCTTGGTTTTTGAGACCCGGCTTTGGTTTCTGTGACCCGACTTTGGTTCCTGTGACCCAGCTTTGGTTTCTCTGACCGGCTTACATTTTTGTGACCCGGCTTTGGTTTATGTGACCGGGCTTTGGTTTGTGTGACCCGGCTTTGGATTGTGTGACCCGGCTTTGGTTTATGTGACCCTGCTTTGGTTTTTTGGACCCGGCTTTGGTTTCTGTGACCCGGCTTTGGTTTTTGTGACCAGAATTTGGTTTCTATGACCCCGCTTATTTTCTGTGACCCGGCTTTGGTTTCCGTGACCCGGTTTAGGTTTCTGTGACCCGGCTTTATTTCTGTGACCTCGCTCTGGTTTCTGTGACCCGGTTTTGGTTTCTGTGACCCGGCTTTGGTTTCTGTGACCCGGCTTTGGTTTTTGTGACCCGGCTTTCGTTTCTGTGACCCGGCTTTGGTTTATCTATCCCAGCTTTGGTTTCTTTGGCCAAGATTTGGTTTTTGTGTACCGGTTTTGGTTTACCCAGCTTTGGTTTCTTTGACCCGGCTTTGGTTTCTGTGACCCGTCTTTGGTTTCTATGACCCGGCTTTCGTTGCTGTGACCCAACTTTGGTTTCTGTGACCCGGCTTTGGTTTCTGTAACCCGGCTTTGGTTTCTGTGACCCGGCTTTGGTTTCTGTGACCCGGCTTTACTTTCTGTGACTCGGCGTTGGTTTCTCTGACCCGGCTTTGTGTGACCCGGCTTTTGTTTCTGTGACCCAGCTTTGGTTTCTGTGACCCGACTTTGGTTTCTGTGACCCAACTTCGGTTTCTGTGATCCGGCTTTGGTTTATGTGACCCGGCTCTTGTTTCTGTGACCCGGGTTTGGTTTCTGTGACCCGGCTTTGGTTTCTGTGGCCCGGCTTTGGTTTTTGTGACCCGGTTTTGGTTTTTGTGACCCGGCTTTCATTTATGTGACCCGGCTTTGCTTTCTGTGACCCGGTTTTGGTTTCTTTGACCCACCCTGGTTTCTGTGACCCGGCTTTGGCTTCTGTGACCTGGCTTTGCTTTCTGTGACCCGGCTTTGGTTTCTGTGGCCCGGCTTTGGTTTTTGTGACCCGGTTTTGGTTTTCGTGACCCGGCTTTCATTTATGTGCCCCGGCTTTGCTTTCTGTGACCCGGTTTTGGTTTCTTTGACCCACCCTGGTTTCTGTGACCCGGCTTTGGCATCTATGACCCGGCTTTGGTTTCTGTGACCAGGCTTTGGTTTCTGTGACCCGGCTTATTTTCTGTGAACCGTCTCTTGTTTCCGTGACCCGGCTTTAGTTTCTGTGACCCCGCTCTGGTTTATGTGACCCGGCTTTAGTTTCTGTGACCCCGCTCTGGTTTATGTGACCCGGTTTTGATTTATGTGACCCGGCTTTTGTTTCTGTGACCCGGCTTTGGTTTTTGTTACCCGGCTTTGGTTTCTGTGACCCGGCTTTGGTTTATCTGACCCATCTTTGGTTTCTTTGGCCCAGCTTTGGTTTATGTGTACCGGTTTTGGTTTACCCATCTTTGGTTTCTTTGACCCGGCTTTGGTTTCAAAGACCTGTCTTTGGTTTCTATGACCCGGCTTTCGTTGCTGTGACCCGGCTTTGGTTTCTGTGACCCGGCTTTGGTTTATGTAACCCGGCTTTGGTTTCTGTGACCTGGCTTTGGTTTCTTTGACCCGGCTTTACTTTCTGTGACTCGGCTTTGGTTTCTGTGACCCGGCTTTGTGTGACCCGGCTTTTGTTTCTGTAACCCAGCTTTGGTTTCTGTGACCCGACTTTGGTTTCTGTGACCCGACTTTGGTTGCTGTGATCCGGCTTTGGTTTATGTGACCCGGCTCTTGTTTCTGTGAACCGGCTTTGGTTTATGTGACCCGGCTTTGGTTTCTGTGGCCCGGCTTTGCTTTGTGTGACCCGGTTTTGGTTTCTGGGACCCGACTTTCATATCTGTGACCCGGCTTTGCTTTATGTGACCCGGCTTTGGTTTCTGTGACCCATCTTTGGTTTCTATGACCAAGTTTCGTTTATGTGACCTGGCCTTGCTTTCTATGACCCGGCTTTGGTTTCTGTGACCCGGCTTTGGTTTTTGTGACCTGGCTTTCATTTGTGTGACCCGGCTTTGGCTTTTGTGA
Organism: Penium margaritaceum; assembly: GCA_023375785.1. Classification (NCBI taxonomy): domain Eukaryota; kingdom Viridiplantae; phylum Streptophyta; class Zygnematophyceae; order Desmidiales; family Peniaceae; genus Penium; species Penium margaritaceum. Next base: position 48,581 of record SZWC01004764.1, on the reverse strand, counting down.
CCTGGCTTTGTGTGACCCGGCTTATGTTTCTGTGACCCAGCTTTGGTTTATGTGACCCGACTTTGGTTTCTGTGACCCGACTTTGGTTTCTGTGATCCAGCTTTGGTTTATGTGACCCGGCTCTTGTTTCTGTGACCCGGCTTTGGTTTTTGTGACCCGGCTTTGGTTTCTGTGGCCCGTCTTTGGTTTCTGTGACCCAGTTTTGGTTTCTGTGACCCGGCTTTCATTTCTGTGACCCGGCTTTGGTTTCTGTGACCCGACTTTGGTTTCTGTGACCCAGCTTGGTTTATGTGATCCGGCTTTGGTTTCTTGGACCCGACTTTGGTTTCTGTGACCCAGCTTTGGTTTCCTTGACCGGCTTATGTTTTTGTGACCCGGCTTTGGTTTCTGTGACCGGGCTTTGGTTTGTGTGACCCGGCTTT
>SZWC01004764.1:33309-47769 GCA_023375785.1 Penium margaritaceum | reverse complement strand
TGTGACCCGGCTTTGGTTTATGTGACCCGGCTTTGGTTTCTATGACCCGGCTTTGGTTTCTGTGGCTTGGCTTTGGTTTCTGTGACCCGGCTTTGGTTTTTGTGACCCGACTTTGGTTTCTGTGATCCGGCTTTGGTTTCTGTGAACCGGCTTTGGTTTCTGTGACCCGGCTTTCGTTTCTCTGACATGGCTTTGGTTTTTGTGACCCGGCTTTGGTTGCTGTGACCCGGCTTTGATTTCTGTGACCCGGCTTTGGTTTATGTGAACCGGCTTTGATTTATGTGACCCGGCTTTGGTTTCTCTGACCCGGCTCTCGTTTTTGTGGCCCAGCTTTGGTTTCAGTGATCCGGCTTTGGTTTATCAGCTTTGGTTTCTTTGACCCGGCTTTGCTTTCTGTGACCCGGTTTTCGTTTCTGTGACCCGTCTTTGGTTTCTATGACCTGGTTTCGTTTCTGTGACCTGGCCTTGCTTTCTATGACCCAGCTTTGGTTTCTGTGACCCGGCTTTGGTTTTTGTGACCTGGCTTTCATTTGTGTGACCCGGCTTTGGCTTCTGTGACCCAGCTTTATGTGACCCGGCTTAGGTTTCTGTGACCCAGCTTTGGTTTAAGTGACCCGACTTTGGTTTTTGTGACCCGACTTTGGTTTCTGTGATCCGGCTTTGGTTTCTGTGACCCGGCTCTCGTTTATGTGACCCAGCTTTGGTTTCTATGACCTGGCTTTGGTTTTTGTGACCCGGCTTTGGTTTTAGTGGCCCGGTTTTGGTTTGTGTGACCCGGCTTTCATTTATGTGACCCAGCTCTGCTTTCTGTGACCCGGCTTTGGTTTCTGTGACCCAGCTTGGTTTCTGTGACCCGGCTTTGGTTTCTGTGACCCGACTTTGGTTTCTGTGACCTGGCTTTGGTTTATGTGACCGGCTTAGGTTTTTGTGACCCGGCTTTGGTTTCTGTGACCGGGCTTTGGTTTGTGTGTCCCGGCTTTGGTTTTTGTGACCCGGCTTTGGTTTTTGTGACCCGGTTTTGGTTTTTGGGACCCCGCTTTGGTTTCTGTGACCCGGCTTTGGTTTCTGTGACCAGGCTTTGGTTTCTGTGACCCCGCTTATTTTCTGTGACCCGGCTTTGGTTTCCTTGACCGGTTTAGGTTTCTGTGACCCGGCTTTAGTTTCTGTGACCCCGCTCTTGTTTCTGTGACCCGGTTTTGGTTTATGTGACCCGGCTTTGGTTTCTGTGACCCGGCTTTGGTTTTTGTGACCCAGCTTTGGTTTCTGTGATCCGGGTTTGGTTTATCTGACCCAGCTTTGGTTTCTTTGGCCCAGATTTGGTTTGTGTGTTCCGGTTTTGGTTTACCCAGCTTTGGTTTCTTTGACCCGACTTTGGTTTGTGTGACCTGTCTTTGGTTTCTATGACCCGGCTTTCATTGCTGTGATCCGGCTTTGGTTTCTATGACCCGGCTTTGGTTTCTGTAACCCGGCTTTGGTTTGTGACCCGGCCTTGGTTTCTGTGACCCGGCTTTACTTTATGTGACTCGGCGTTGGTTTGTGCGACCCGGCTTTGGTTTATATGACCCGGCTTTGGTTTATGGCACCCTTTTTTTTTTCCCGTGACTCGGCTTTGGTTTCTGTCACCCTTTTTTTTTTCCCGTGACTCGGCTTTGGTTTCTGTCACCCGGCTTTGGTTCCTGCGACCCGACTTTGGCTTCTTTGACCCGACTTTCTGTGACCCGGCTATGGTTTCTGTGACCCGGCTTTGGTTTCTTTGACCCGGCTTTGGTTTGTGTGATCCGACTTTGGTTTCAGTGACCCGGCTTTGGTTTCTGTGACCCAGCTTTGGTTTCTTTCACCCGGCTTTGGGTTGTGTGACCCGGCTTTAGTTTCTGTGGCATGGCTTTGGTTTCCGTGTCCCCGCTTTGGTTTTTGTGACCCGGCTTTGAATTTTGTGGCTCGGATTTGGTTTTTGTGACCCGGTTTCTGTTTTTGTGACCCGGCTTTGATTTCTGTGATCCGGCTTTGGTTTCTGTGACCCGACATAGGTTTCTGTGACCCAGCTTTGGTTTTTGTGACTCGGCATTGGTTTCTGTAACCCGACTTTAGTTTATGTGACTCGGCTTTGGTTTCTGTGACCCGGTTTTGGTTTCTATGACGGGGCTTTTGTTTCTGTGACCCGGCTTTGGTTTGTGTGGCCCAACTTTGGTTTATGTGACCCGGCTTTGGTTTCTTTGACCCGGCTTTGGTTTCTATGACATGGCTTTGGTTTATGTGACCTGGTTTTGGTTTCTGTGACCCGGCTGTGGTTTTTGTGACCCGGCTTTGGTTTCTTTGACCCGGCTTTGGTTTCTATGACATGGCTTTGGTTTATGTGACCTGGTTTTGGTTTCTGTGACCCGGCTGTGGTTTTTGTGACCCGGCTTTGGTTTCTGTAACCCGGCTTTGGTTTATGTGCGCACTAGTTGCACCCTAGTTGCGCCATAGTTGTGCCCTAGTTGCGCCCTAGTTGTGCCCTAGTTGCAACCTAGTTGCTGCCTAGTTGCGCCCTAGTTGCCCCCTGTTGTGCCCTAATTGCGCCCTAGTTGCGACCTCGTTGCGCCCTAGTTGTGCCCTAGCTGCGTCCTAGTTGCGCCCAATTCGCGCCCTAGTCGCGCCCTAGTATCGCCCTAGTTGCACCCTAGTTGAGCACTAGTTACACCCTAGTTGCGCCCTAGTTGCGCCCTAGTTGCGCCCTAGTTGTGCCCTAGTTGCGTCCTAGTTGCGCCCTAGTTGCGCCTCAGTTGCACCCTAGTCGCGCCCTAGTTGCGCCCGGGCGCCCTAGTTGCGCCCTAGATGCCCCACACGTGCACCCTAGTTGCACCCTAGTTACGCACTAGTTGCGCTCTAGTTGCGTCCTAGTTGCGCCCTAGTTGCGCCCTAGTTGTGCCCTACTTGCGCCCTACTGGCGCCTACTTGCGCCCTAGTTGCGCCTCAGTTGGGCACTAGCTACACCCTAGTTGTCCCCTAGTTTCGCCCTTAGTTGCGTCTTACTAACGCCCTAGTTGCGCCTTAGTTGCGCCCTAGTTGCGCCTCAGTTGGGCACTAGCTACACCCTAGTTGTCCCCTAGTTTCGCCCTTAGTTGCGTCTTACTAACGCCCTAGTTGCGCCTTAGTTGCGCTCTTGTTGCGCCTAACTTGCGGACTAGTTCCACCCTAGTTGCGCCCTAGTTGCGTCCTAGTTGCGTCCTAGTTGCACCCTAGTTGCACCCTAGTTGCACCCTAGTTTCGTCCTCATTGCACCCTCGTTGCGCCCTAGTTACACCCTAGTTGCGCCCTAGTTGCGTCCTAGTTGCGTCCTAGTTGCACCCTAGTTGCACCCTAGTTGCACCCTAGTTTCGTCCTCATTGCACCCTCGTTGCGCCCTAGTTACACCCTAGTTGCGCCCTAGTTGAGCCCTAGTTGCACCCTAGTTGCCCCTAGTTGCAGCCTAATTGCGCCCTAGTTGCGCCCTATTTGCGTCCTAGTTGTGCTCTAGTTACGCCCTAGTTGCGCCCTAGTTGCGCCCTAGTTGCGCCCTAGTTGCGCCTTAGTTGCGCCCTAGTTGCGCCCTAGTTGCGCCCTAGTTGTGCCCTAGTTGCGCCTAGTTGCGCCCTCGTTGCACCCTTGTTCTCCCTTAGTTGTGTCCTAGTTGCACCCTACTTGCGCTCTACTTGCGCCCTAGTTGCGCCCTACTTGCATCCTAGTTTCGTCTTAGTTGCGCCCTATTTGCATCCTAGTTGCGCCCTTCTTGCACCCGTTTTGCACCCTACTTACACCCTATTGGCGCCATACTTCCGCCCTAGTTGCGCCTCAGTTGGGCACTAGCTACGCCCTAATTGTGCCCTAGTTGCACCCTAGTTACGTCTTACTTGCGCCCTTCTTGCGCCCTAGTAGCACCCTACTTGCGCCCTACTTGTACCCTAGTTGCGCCCTAGTTGCGCCCTAGTTGCGCCCTAATTGTGCCCTAGTTACGCCCTGGTTTCGCACAAGTTGCAACCTACTTGCGCCCTACTTGCACCATACTTGCTGTCGGAATATCCTTATGAAACAGACTTAGTGCAGATGTACAGTCAGATAAAATCCCTTCTCAATAATGGTTCAGGTCTCGTCACCGAACCACCTTGACCAACGGGTCTCTGGTCACCTGACCGTTCGGACCCCACTGTTAAGTTATCCCCTAATAAAGTGACATCTGTCACTCGCGTCCGGCTAGCGGAAAGAAGCCGTTGGATAGTACTCTTTGTCCTGTTCTGACGTTTTATCCCGAGGATGTTCATTTCCTCGAGTTAACCATAACAGTTCTGCTCATCCTGTTCCCCTTTCGTTCCGCAGCTTCGCCGCCGTGTCTTCACTTTGCTTGCTCCTCGCATTTCCTGTTTTTGCAGCTCTTCTCAACTCTTTGCTCCGTCACTCTCGCTCCTTCGCTCAACTCTCTTACTCCGTCAACCATCACTCACCTCGCCAACACTCTGTCACATCAACTTGTCTACCTCGGCTACCTCGCGTCCCAGCGTCTATGAGCTTCCGCGACTAAGTCCTCGGACCGCTCCTGCTTACGTCATTTTGCTGGCGTACACGTGCATGTCCTGACGCTTCTGTCTGCTTCTGCTGCTGCTGTCTTCGTGCCTGCATTCTTCTGACATGGTATCAGAGCATGAGGCAACATCACCTGTTGCCCCGTGACTACGTCATCACTCGCCGCCATCTTCCCTCCATCGCTTCCACCTGCAATCTTTTGCCGCCGCTAGCGTGGCCCGCGCCTCGCCGCTTCGCTAGCAGCTGACAACAGCAGTTCTGCCTGACAAGTTCTCCACGCTGAAGAAACGCCTTGTCATCCTAAGAAAGCCCTGTGTCCATTTTCGCGCCCGTGGCTAACAACCGGTGACGTGTTGCCTACATCAGCCGCAAGCAACTCTCGAGCTGCCGCCTGCCGTCAACTACCAAGAAGCTTCCGGCTATCTGCCATTCACTTTCCCTCATTACCTCTGTCTCCGCAAGCATCTTCTGCTCTCGCATACTGCCTCATCGAGCTAATGTGCTACTTCCTCGCTGTCATCCTCAGTCTGCTCGCGTCCATCATCTCGAGTTGCCTTCTCGCATCGCCTTCTCGCCTCGTCAGCAGCTGCAGCCAAAACTGCTGCCGTCAGGATATTGGACACCACCAGACTTCCTACTCCCATTTCCGAGCAAACTGGGGAACAAGACGTCACTCTCCTGACATCAACGGTCTAGTACCTCTGCCCGCTGCCTGAATCCCTCTGCCGTAACCAACCTCTTCCAGCTGACAGGATATCGGACACCACTATTCTTCCTCCTCCCATTTCCGAGCCAACTGGGGAACAAACTGTCACTATCCTGAATGCAGAAGAAGTGGTTGTGTCGCTCTACCTCCCTGCCGCGTCGCCTCTCATCTTGGCTCCCTCCGCTCGCATCGCTCCCTACCTCTCCTGTCCAGCATTCACTTCTCTCATCATTCTCATCTGCTTCCAACAGCCCTCCCTGCCATCCTCGCTTCAGTCTCCTCAGCTCCATCAGCCGCCTGATCCTGCCTCACCGTCATCCCTTCGTCATCATCATCCTCCACGTTGCCTCCACATCGGCTCCTCCCCATTAGCATCGTTCCGCGGCACACGTGGTTCCACCCTTGCGCCCACTCATCTATCAATCGCTTCCTCCACTTCCGCATCGTTTTTCAGCTCGGCACAAGGATCCTCTCGGTCGCATCGCCTGTTCCGTGACGACCTATGCCCACACCAAAAACTTCCTTCAGCACACGCGGCTCGCCCCTGCGCCCACTTAGTCATCATCATCAGCTTCCGCTCTAGTAATCATCATCAACATCTATAGCCGCTCTAGTAATCATCATCAACATCTATAGCCAACATCTTCGCAGCAACCTGCACCACGCCAGCAGCAGATTTCTCGCGGCGCGTTGGCACCTACCTTCCCCTTGCCGCATCATATACCCCTAATTCAATCGCGCACGTGGTTTTGCCCCTGCGCCCACTCCATCATCAATCGTCTTCTGCCACCAATCGCCTTCCGTCATCAACTCGGCACACGAATCCGCCCGGTCACTTCGCCCATTCCGCGACGACCTGCGCCCACGCCAAAATCATCCGCAAGCGCACACGATTCACCCCATCGTCCACTCAGCCATCAAACGTTTCTCCGACTTCAAGGAATCATTCCCTCTTCCACTTCCGCATCCTTCCTCGTGTGTCACAACGATTTGCCCAGTCGCATCACCCATTCCGTGACTCCCTGCTCCAAGGTCGAAAACTCTCGCTGCGCACGTGTCCTCGGTTCTGCATCCACTCCCATCTCCAGCAGTCTTCATCCTTCGCTCCTTCACCATCATCTTCAACAAGTCTCAACCGCTCGGACTGAGCATTTTGTGACAATCTGTGACTACGTACACGACTCAGTACACAAATCTACAGCTCCAAAGATCTTTGGTCTCTCTCCTGAGGGCTGAAAAGTCTAAAATCTCTACCTATGTCGTTCCTCACATATGGCGGCCAGAGAAGGTTTGACCCCTCAGCGACGGTGTCTTTGGTGGAGACATGGAAAACCCATCAGTCAGGGACTTGGCGAACTCGCTCACGAAATCCCCATTCTTCACTTCAACGATGCAGGCAAAGCCAACTATGATGAGTGGCTTGCTGCACTCGAACTACATGCAGATGTGAGCTTCAGCACCCTTGAACTCTGGGACATCTTCTGCAAACAACGAGATTACTTCCACGTTGACTTCTCCACTCTCATAATTCGGCAATACTGGAGCAACTACTTCCTCGCCGAATATCAAGCCCTGGTCATCTTGCACCTCACCACCGACCGCCCATTCCACTCTATTCTTCAGGTGTATGATCCTTGCTCAAGTGACATTTCCAGTCTCATGAGAAACATAAACCACGAGTGCAGACTCCGACGAGGACATCGGTGGAGAACAAGCCAACCAGGAAGGATCACCGTGGAAGCCATCCCTGAGATCACAGACATGCCTCCCCTTCACCTTCTACCCAGTCCTCCAGCTCCACCTACATCTTCATCTCACTAAAAGCAGAAATGGTGGAACGGCCTCTAACTCAGGCCTTACAACATGCACTGAGTCAGTTTTAAGGGGAATGTCGGAACATCCTTATGAAAGAGACCCAGTGCAGATGTGCAGTTCGAGAAAATCCCTTCTCAATAATGGTTCAGGTCTCGCCACCAAACCACCTTGACCAATGGGTCTCTGGTCACCTGACCGTTTGGACCCCACTGTTAAGTTATCCCCTAACAAAGTGACATCTGTCACTCGCGTCCGGCTAGCNATGTGCAGTTCGAGAAAATCCCTTCTCAATAATGGTTCAGGTCTCGCCACCAAACCACCTTGACCAATGGGTCTCTAGTCACCTGACCGTTTGGACCCCACTGTTAAGTTATCCCCTAACAAAGTGACATCTGTCACTCGCGTCCGGCTAGCGGAAAGAAGCCGTTGGATAGTACTCTTTGTACTGTTCTGAGCTTTTATACCGAGGATGTTCATCCAGTCGAGTTAACCATAACAACTCTACTCATCATGTTCCCCTTTGGTTCTGCGGCTTCTCCGCCGTGTCTTCGCTCTGCTCGCTCCTCGCATTTCCTGTCTTCGCCAGCTCTTCTCAACTCTTCGCTCCGTCACTCTCGCTCCTTCACTAAGCTCTCTTACTCCGTCAACCATCAGTCACCTCGCCAGCACTCTCTCACATCAAATTGTCTACCTCGGCTACCTTGCGTCTCAGCCTCTATCAGCTTCCGCGACCAACTCCTCGGACCGCTCCCGCTTACGTCACTTTGCTGACGTACACGTGCATGTCCTGACGCTTGTGTTTGCTTCTGCTGCTGCTGTCCTTGTGTCTGCATTCTTCTGACACTTGCACCCTAGTTGCGCCTCACTTGGGGACTAGCCACGCCCTAGTTGTACCCTAGTTGCACCCTAGTTGCATCCTACTTGTGCCCTATTTGTGCCGTAGTTGTGCCTTAGTTGCGCCCTAGTTGCGCCCTAGTTGCATCCTAGTTGCGCCCTAGTTGCGCCATAGTTGTGCCCTAGTTGCACCCTAGTTGCGCCCTAGTTGCGCCCTAGTTGCGCCCTAGTTGCGCCAAAGTCGCGCCCTAGTCGTGCCCTAGTTGCGCCCTCGTTGCGCCCTAGTTGTGCCCTAGTTGCGTCCTAGTTGCGCCCTAGTTGCGCCCTAGTTGCCCCCAGTTGCGCCCTAATTGCGCCCTAGTTGCGCCCTAGTTGCGCCCTAGTTGCGCCCTAGTTGCGCCCTAGTTGCGCCCTAGTTGCGCCCTAGTTGCCCCCAGTTGCGCCCTAATTGCGCCCTAGTTGCGCCCTAGTTGCGCCCTAGTTGCGCCCTAGTTGCGCCCTAGTTGCGCCCTAGTTGCGCCCTAGTTGCGCCCTAGTTGCACCCAATTCGCGTCCTAGTCCTGCCCTTGTCGCGCCCTAGTTGCGTCTTAGTTGCGCACTAATTGCACCCTAGTTGCGCCCTAGATGCGCCCTAGTTGCGCCCTAGTTGTACCCTAGTTGTGTCCTAGTTGCGCCCTAGTTGCGCCATAGTTGCCGCCTAGTTGCGCCCTTGTTGCGCCCGGGCACCCTAGTTGTGCCCTAGTTGCGCCCCACTTGCACCCTAGTTGCAGCCTAGTTACGCACTAGTTGCATGCTAGTTGCATCCTAGTTGCGCCCTAGTTGCGCCCTAGTTGCATCCTACTTGCGCCTTTCTGGCGCCTACTTGCACCCTAGTTGCGCCTCAGTTGGGCACTAACTATGCCCTAGTTATCCCCTTGTTGCGCCCTAGTTGCGCCCTAGTTGCATCCTACTTGCGCCTTTCTGGCGCCTACTTGCACCCTAGTTGCGCCTCAGTTGGGCACTAACTATGCCCTAGTTATCCCCTTGTTGCGCCCTAGTTGCGTCCTACTTGCGCCCTAGTTGCGCCTTAGTTGCGCCCTAGTTGCACCCAACTTGCACACTAGTTGCACCCTAGTTGCGCCCTAGTTGCGCCCTAGTTGCGTCCTACTTGCGCCCTAGTTGCGCCTTAGTTGCGCCCTAGTTGCACCCAACTTGCACACTAGTTGCACCCTAGTTGCGCCCTAGTTGCGCCCTAGTTGCGTCCTCGTTGTGCCCTCGTTGCACCCTAGTTGCGCCCCAGTTGTGCCCTAGTTGCGCCCTAGTTGCGCCCTAGTTGCGCCCTCGTTGCACCCTAGTTGCGCCCTAGTTGCGCCTTAGTTGTGCCCTAGTTGTGCCCTACCTGCACCCTCATCACGCCCCAGTTGCACCCTACTTGCGCCCTAGATGCGTCCTAGTTACGCCCTAGTTGCGCCCTTCTTACGCCCTTAGTGCACCCTACTTACGCCCTATTGGCGCCCTACTTGCGTCCTAGTTGCGCCTCAGCTGGGCACTAGCTATGCCCTAGTTATACCCTAGTTGCGCCCTAGTTGCGTCCTACTTGTGCCCTACTTGCGCCCTAGATGCGCCTTTGTTGCGCCCTAGTTGCGCCTTAGTTGCGCCCTAGCTGCGCCCTACTTGCGCCCTAGTTGCGCCCTAGTTGCGCCCTAGTTGCGTCCTAGTTGCGCCCTAGTTGTACCCCACTTGCGCCATAGTTGCGCCCTACTTGTGCCTTACTTGCGCCCTACTTGCGCCCTAGCTGCGCCCTAGTTGCGCCCTTGCTGCGCCCTAGTTGCGCCCAAGTTGCGCCCTAGTTGCACCCTAGTTGCGCCCTAGTTGCGTCCTAGTTGCGCCCTATTTGCGCCCTAGTTGCACCCTAGTTACGCCCTAGTTGCGCCCTAGTTGAGCCCTTGTTGCACCCTAGTTGTGCCCTGGTTACGTCCTACTTGCGCCCTAGTCGCGCCCTAGTTGCGCCCTACTTGCGCCCTAGTTGCGCCCTAGCTGCGCCCTAGTCGCGCCCTAGTTGCACCCTACTTGCGCCCTTATTGCACCCTACTTGCGCCCTACTGGCACCCTACTTGCACCCTAATTGTGCCTTAGTTGTGCACTAGCTACGCCCTAGTTGTGCCATAGTTGCGCCCTAGATGCATCCTACTTGCGCCGTACTTGCACGGTAGTTGCGCCTTAGTTGCGCCTTAGTTGCACCGAACTTGCACACTAGTTGCACCCTAGTTGCGCCCTAGTTGCACCCTAGTTGCGCTCTAGTTGCGCCCTGGTTGCACCCTACTTGCGCCCTAGTTGCACCCTAGTTGCGCTCTAGTTGCACCCTACTTGCGCACAAGTTGCGCATAAGTTCCGCCCTAGTTGCGCCCAACTTGCAAACTAGTTGCACCGTAGTTGCGCCCTAGTTGCACCCTAGTTCCGACCTTCTTGGGCCCTTGTTGCACCAAACTTACACCCTACTAGCGCCCTACTTGCGCCCTAGTTGCGCCTCAGTTGGGCACTAGCTACGCTCTAGTTGTGCGCTAGTTGCGTCCTAGCTGCGTCTTACTTGCACCCTACTTGCGCCCTATTTGCACCCCAGTTGCGCCATACTTGCACCCTAGTTGCGCCCTAGTTGCGCCCTAGTTGCGCCCTGAGTGCGCGCCCTAGTTGCGCACAAGTTGCACCCTACTTGCGCCCTACTTGCACCCTACTTGCGCCCTAGTTGCGCCTTAGTTGCGCCCTAGTTGCACCCTAGTTGCGCCCTAGTTGCGCCCTAGTTGCGCCCTGAGTGCGCGCCCTAGTTGCGCACAAGTTGCACCCTACTTGCGCCCTACTTGCACCCTACTTGCGCCCTAGTTGCGCCTCAGTTGGGCACTACCTACACCCTAGTTGTACCATAACTGCGCCCTAGTTGCGTCCTACTTGTGCCCTATTTGTACCCTAGTTGCGCCTTAGTTTTGTCCTAGTTGCACCCTAGTTGCGCCATAGGTGCGCCCTAGTTGCGCCCTAGTTGCTCCCTAGTTGTACCCTAGTTGTGCCCTAGTTGCACCCAAGTTACGCCCTAGTTGCACCCTAGTTGCCCCCAGTTGCGCCCTAATTGCGCCCTAGTTGCGCCCTAGTTGCGCCTTAGTTGCGCCCTAGTTTTGCCCTAGTTGCGCCCAAGTCGCGCCCTAGTCGCGCCCTAGTCGCGCCCTAGTCGCGCCCTAGTCGCGCCCTAGTTGCACCTTAGTTCCGCCCTAGTTGCACGCTAGTTGCTCCCTAGTTGTGCCCTAGTTGCGCCCTAGTTCTGCCCTAGTTGCAGCCTAGTTGCGCCCTAGTTGCATCCTAGTTGTGCCCTAGTTGCGCCCTAGATGTGCCCTAGTTGCGCCCTAGTTGCGCCCTAGTTGCGCCCTAGTTACGCCCTAGTTGCGCCCTAGTTGCGCCCTACTTGCGCCCTACTCTCGCCCCAGTTGCGCCTCGGTTGGGCACTAGCTATGCCCTAGTTGCACCCTAGTTGCGCCCTAGTTACGCCCTAGTTGCGCCCTAGTTGCGCCCTACTTGCGCCCTACTCTCGCCCCAGTTGCGCCTCGGTTGGGCACTAGCTATGCCCTAGTTGCACCCTAGTTGTGCCATAGCTGCGTCCTACTTGTGCCCTACTTGCGCCCTAGTTGCGCCTTAGTTGCGCCTTAGTTGCGCCTTAGTTACACCTTAGTTGCGCCCTAGTTACACCCAAGTTGCACCCTAGTTCCGCCCTAGTTGTGCCCTAGTTCCGCCCTAGTTGTGCCCTAGTTCCGCCCAAGTTGCACCCTAGTTCCGCCCTAGTTGCGCCCTAGTTGCACCCTAGTTCCGCCCTAGTTGTGCCCTAGTTCCGCCCTTATTGCACCCTCGTTTTGCCCTCGTTGTGCCCTCGTTGCGCCCTCGTTGCGCTCAAGTTGCGCCCTAGTTGCGGCCTTGTTACATCCTAGTTGTACCCCACTTGTGTCGTAGTTGCGTCCTACTTGTGCCCTAGTTGCGCCCTACTTGCGCCCTAGTTGCACCCTTGTTGCGCCCTAGTTGCGCCCTAGTTGCGCCCTAGTCGCATCGCTCCCTACCTCTCTTGTCCAGCATTCACTTCTCTCATCATTCTCATCTGCTTCCAACCGCCCTCCCTGCCATCCTCGCTTCAGTCTCCTCAGCTCCATCAGCCGCCCGATCCTGCCTCACCGTCATCTCTCCGTCATCATCATCCTCCACGTTGCCTCCGCATCGGCTCCTCCCCATCAGCATCGTTCTGCAGCGCACGTGGTTCTGGCCCTGCGCCCACTCATCTATCAATCGCTCCTTCCGCTTCCGCATCGTTTTTTAGCTTGGCACAAGGATCCGCCCGGTCGCATCGCCTGTTCCGCGACGACCTGCACCCACGCCGAAAACTTCCTTCAGCGCACGCGGCTCGCCCCTGCGCCCACTCAGTCATCATCATCAGCTTCCACTCTCGTAATCATCAGCAACATCTGTAGCCAGCACAAGGATCTGCACGAGCTAGCTGTCCGTTTCGTAGCAGCCTCCACCCACGCCGGCAGCAGATGTATCGCGGCGCGTTGGCACCTGCCTTCCCCTTGCCGCATCATATACCCCTACTTCAATCATTCACGTGGTTTTGCCCCTGCGCCCACTCCATCATCAATGGCCTTCTGCCACCAATCGTCTTCCATCATCAACTCGGCACACGGATCCGCACGGTCGATTCACCCATTCTGCGACGACATGCGCCCACGCCGAAAACATCCGCAAGCGCACACGGTCCACCCCTGCGTCCACTCAGCCATCAAACATTTATCCGACTTCAAGTAATCATTCCCTCTTCCACTTCCTCATCGTTCCTCGTGTGTCACAACGATTTGCCCAGTCGCATCACCCATTCTGTGACTCCCTGCTCCAAGGTCAAAAACTCTCGCTGCGCACGTGTCCTCAGTTCTGCATCCACTCCCATCTCCAGCAGTCTTCATCCTTCACTCCTTCACCATCATCTTCAACAAGTCTCAACCGCTCGGACGGAGCATTTCGTGACAATCTGTGACAAATCTACAGCTCCAAAGATCTTCGGACTCAGTACACAAATTTACAGCTCCAAAGATCTTTGGTCTCTCTCCTGAGGGCTGAAAAGTCTCAAATCTCTACCTATGTCGTTCCTCACATATGGCGGCCAGAGAAGGTTCGACCCCTCAGCGACGGTGTCTTTGGTGGAGACATTGAAAACCCATCAGTCAGGGAATTGGCGAACTCGCTCACAGAATCCCCATTCTTCACTTCAACGATGCAGGCGAAGCCAACTATGATGAGTGGCTTGCTGCACTCGAACTACATGCAGATGTGAGCTTCGGCACCCTTGAACTCTGGGACATCTTCAGCAAACAACGAGATTACTTCCACGTTGACTTCTCCACTCTCATAATTCGGCAATACTGGAGCAACTACTTCCTCGCCAAATATCAAGCCCTGGTCATCTTGTACCTCACCACCGACCGCCCATTCCACTCTATTCTTCAGGCGTATGATCCTTGCTCAAGTGACATTTCCAGTTCCATGAGCAACATAAGCCACAAGTGCATACTCCGAAGAGGACATCGGTGGAGAACAAGCCAACCAGGAAGGATCACCGTGGAAGCCCTCCCTGAGATCCCAGACATGCCTCCCCTTCACCTTCTACCCTACCCTCCAGCTCCACCTACATCTTCATCTCACTAAAAGCAGAAATGGTGGAACTGCCTCTAACTCAGGCCATACAACATGCACTGAGTCAGTTTCAAGGGGGATGCCGGAATATCCATATGAAACAGACTCAGTGCAGATGTACAGTCCGAGAAAATCCCTTCTCAATAATGGTTCAGGTCTCGTCACCGAACCACCTTGACCAATGGGTCTCTGGTCACCTCACCGTTCGGACCCCACTGCTAAGTTATCCCTTAATAAAGTAACATATGTCACTCGCGTCCGGCTAGCGGAAAGAAGCCGTTGGATAGTACTCTTTGTCATGTTCTGACCTTTTATACCGAGGATGTTCATCCAGTCGAGTTAACCAGAACATTTCTGCTCATCCTGTTCCCCTTTGGTTCCGCGGCTTCGCCGCCATGTCTTCGCTCTGCTCGCTCCTCGCATTTCTTGTCTTCGCTAGCTCTTCTCATCTCTTCGCTCCGTCACTCTCGCTCCTTCGCTCAGCTCTCTTACTCCGTCAACCACCACTCACCTCCCCAGCACTCTCTCACATCAACTTGTCTACCTTGGCTATCTCGCGTCTCAGCCTCTATCAGCTTCCGCGACTAACTCCTCGGACCGCTCCCGCTTACGACACTTTGCTGACGCACACGTGCATGTCCTGACGCTTCTGTCTGCTTTTGCTGTTACTGTCCTCGTGCCTGCATTCTTCTGTCACTTGCGCCCTAGTTGCGCCCTAGTTGCACCCAAGTTGCACCCTAGTTGCACCCTAGTTGCCCCCAGTTGCGCCCTAATTGCTCCCTAGCTGCGCCCTAGTGGCACCCTGGTTGTGCCCTAGTTGTGCCCAAGTCACGCCATAGTCGCGCCGTAGTCACGCCTTAGTTGCACCCTAGTTGCGC